>JAXIVJ010001064.1:122500-155879 GCA_036785665.1 Chirona hameri | reverse complement strand
CCCTTGATCATTTGTGGTTATTGAATGAACAACGCACAATTTTTAAACAAAGGTTCCATATAGAGAAATGTGCCGGGAATACAATGCTAACATTCATCTTCCTGTAGCGTTTCATGGTTGTCCGCCAAATTGCATTGCATTTGCAAATTATTGCTGGCAACGACAAATAATTGGAAAATGCTTTCCATTTAGAGGTCATACATCAGATCGGGCCAACTTTGTATAGTCTGGTGTGTTACTCTAGCCCTTCTTGATGTTTCAGGCAAATATTTTGCACAGGGGCCACACAGCACAGGGGCTGCACAGGAGCGCAAGGTCACATGAGGTTATCCGAGATCACCAACACTTTGTGGTCAATAACTCTTGAAATAATGAAGATAGATAAGTGAAACCAGCACCAATGTGTTAGTCTCGTCGAGGCACGTCTCCCAACATGCAACATGACCTACTTGGGTCACCACTTGACCTTGACCTGATGTCAAGTTTTGTAAGTTGACCTAACCTGGTCAACTCGAATATAGTTCAAAGCGCCTTGACGGGACAAACATGATAGCGTCCAAATGATTATCTTATCTTTATTAGGGAAAAGTTATTTGTGAAAAAAGTTTTGCCAAAAATAGTTTTTTTTACCTTTTATGACCTCTGGAGCCTCAAATGTTGAACTGAGCTCAAATTTGAGGATACCTTAGCCATTTCATTGTTCAAGAGCTTTCTATCTCTTTTTCCGTTTGTTCCTGGATGTCATTGTTCCCGAGATATTGGAGTGTTTTCGAAGCGAAGTCCTAAAACTGGGAAATCTGACCTTTGATGACCTCTGGTGACCTCAATATTTACCTAAGCCAAAACATGACTGAAATAGTTTCAAAATGATTTTTGATGAGCTTTCGAACGGTAGGAGGTCAAAAAGAAAAGGCAAGGTAAAGGTAGGTAGGTAATCTCGCCAACAGTTCTGCCAGACGAAAACGTACACATTTATCAAATATTCCACTCATTATCGCCCAGGAAGCCAAAACAAATTGTAATAATTCACCTTTTTCCAGTCCTATATTAAACTGTCATAGACAATAAGCGCAAGGTATTGAAGAATCAATACTTTTGTACCATGTGACAATTCATTTTCCGTGGACTAACCCGCTAAAACTGAGAAAACCGATGAGTTCATGCCATGGGACCTCCAGGCCATCGTTCCATAACGAATATAATTATACGTGTAAAATCACCCATAAAACATGTGTCGAATGGCTTGCGTAGACCTCTTGCCAATAGTGACCTTTTGTGACCTGACCTTGACCTTGATCTTTGCTTACAATTTCACTTTTGCTTACACGGGAGATGCATTATACCTTTGAGAGTACTTTGTGCGATAATAGGGTGAAACACACTGTACACACCGTACACATGTTTTCTTGAACACGGCTACTGAATGCCAAGTGATGTTGATGCCTGGAATTTTGCCTGGCATAATTGAAGATTAATGTGTTAGGGCCTCGAAACATCCAGTATTAGTGCTTCATTAACCCGCGCCCCGCTGGGGTATTCAGCCGAACACGCTGTAGGGCCGATTCTGCCCCTCGTTATCTTCCGAGCCAATAACCGCAGCGAGACTCACAAGGGGACAATCAAAAGCTCTCAATGAGACGCACAAAATTCATACCGATTTTGTATGTAAAATATGGTCACATATCAGGTCACAGTCAGGTCAAAGGTCAAAATTAAGGTATTTGAGTTTTTGGGCCATACTTTCCATCCAAAGCCTTAGATTACGACTATTATCGGTCAAACACATGCAGTACAGTGTACACACCATCCACATGTTAGATGAAAAAACGCATAATTTTCAGCATGGCAGAGTAGTCCATGGTCTCAGGATCGTCATATTTGTAGGTATGCAATGTCACCAAATTTGATTGAGCTTCAACATGAAAAACATTGGCGACACATAAAGGAAATTATATACACGGAGTACAGTTTTTCTTCACAGAAAGGTTGCTGGGATAGGGTACCCCGCTACTGTATCCTGTACCCCGCTACTGTACCCCGCTATCTAAAGATAGGGGGACGCGTCTCCCGTCCCCCCTCCGGTGGCGCCGCCCCTGCAGAGCTGCCAGTGACCCCAGACGGGGGCAGGCATGATTGGAGTGAGCGGACTGCGGAGTAACTATAACAAATATTTGGTTAATCTTCAGAAGGAAGACTTAGAGGAATTGTGTGAGGAGCGCTGTCATTTTCTTCTGAAGATGTCTTCATGTTTCATGTTTATTGTGTCAGCTTTGCTACGGTTTCATTGGATCATGGTCAGAAGAAACACAAAAGACGCATCTATGCTTAAATTTAAGCGCCAATTTGGAAATTTGATAACTCTGTATTTTGGCCGCAATCTCAATACCAGTCCGCGCCAGCAGGGTGTTACATCTGTGTACCATTTGTCGTGAGCCTGAAGCTTCTCCAAGAGGGTATCTGGCCTCAGGTATGCCAACATGTCAGAAGAGACCATTTGTCGTGAGCCTGAAGCTTCTCCAAGAGGGTATCTGACCTCAGGTATGCCAACATGTCAGAAGAGACCATTTGTCGTGAGCCTGAAGCTTCTCCAAGAGGGTATCTGACCTCAGGTATGCCAACATGTCAGAAGAGACCATTTGTCGTGAACCTGAAGCTTCTCCAAGAGGGTATCTGACCTCAGGTGTGCCAAAAGGTCAGAAGAGACCGTCTCTGACCGTCAGGAGACCGTCTCTGACCGTCAGAAGAGACCGTCTCTGACCGTCAGAAGAGGCCGTCTCTGACCGTCAGAAGAGGCCGTCTCTGACCGTCAGAAGAGACCGTCTCTGACCGTCAGAAGAGACCGTCTCTGACCGTCAGAAGAGACCGTCTCTGACCGTCAGAAGAGGCCGTCTCTGACCGTCAGAAGAGACCGTCTCTGCAGCAAAATGGTGCCATGGGCCCCAGTGCATAGACTCCAGTGCACTGCACTGGGGCCCCAGTGGGCCCCAGTGCAGAGTGGCTGTCGTTGACGGATATAGTGGCCACACGCAGTCCAGACTACTTCCCCTGGACTATAGGTTCTGGTCGGTGGCGTTCACCGAATTTGCGCACAACCCTCCTGCAACACTCCGTGAATCGTGGATGGTTCTAACCGGAAGATAGCAGGCGTGCGGTGCGGCATATCTTTGAGAGAAGAGCCGAAATTTGTTTCCACAAAAACGGCACCAGTGTTGAAAGCTAATAAAATGTACCTGTCCGAGATTATTGTGAATGCAAACTATATTATTTTACAATCATGGTGATATATAATTATCAAGTATGAAAATATATTTATTTTCATTTTGAAGAGTTTTAAAATTAGCTTTAATTATGACCGTAGGGCTCCAGTTGAAGTGAAAGTCGAAATCCGCCGAAGAAAAATGGGATGGCTAGTCAAAATTGGTTTTGCCCCCCCCCCCCCCCCCCCAACTTTGAAATCGTTGCCGGGCCCCTGGGCACTTACGAGCACCCCAAGAACACACTGCAGTTAAAAAGGTTGGCAAGATATTGAAAGTAGAGCAAATATGGCTGAACAGTGAAGGAATTAAGTGACACAAAATGCCTCTTACTTTCGATGAACTCTCCGGGGCCGCTTAACAAGAACATTTCAAGCATCTCTTTTCTGGAAACTGAAGACAATTCTGCAGAGCTTTTCAGGTAACGATGGTAGGTGACTTATATTCAAACATATTCGCTGATGATCTGAGTAACTGCTGACAAAATTTAAGATTTTATTCTACGAATATCGACACAATTGCAAAGTTCACAACAGTTTCTTGGTAACTAAGCTAGCATTATCACTTTCGCCAGTTTCATGTTTAGCGGCCCGAATTCTGCGGCAGTGTTCACTAGTCAACACTGAAATGGCTTTGCATTGCAATCGCTTCCAGTATTATGCTATACCAGCAAGGAACGATCGGTAAACAAAGCAGCGTTGCTACGAATATTTGTATTGGGCGGTGCATGGTGGTGATTCTTTGAAGAACTGGAATGCTCTTTGATGTCATTGGGCATCGTTGGTGCATATTCATTAGGTGTGGTGAAGCTATATGGCATGCACATTATGCTGTTTATTAATTAATTTATATCCCTGTTCCTACCAACCAAAGGAAAGTGAGCGTTACGGCTTTAGCTTATCTTTTAAACAAAGTGACTACAATATGTACAAAACAGTGTGCACAGTTACCACGCATATACAATCGCACTCATGCAGGTACATAATATGTATGAATTGTATGATATATTATATCATACTGACGTGATATGCTACACGCATAACACGTTGGTGTCTGCTTTATGTACCTTAACCCTCGCCCGTGCAGCGTCCGATCAGTGCGTGACCGTGCAAGGGGGTACGACCCCCTTAGCGTTTCGCCCCTAATTGGGCTAGAGCTTCGATTAAAAAACGAGCGTGTTGCTTGTTACGAGAGAAAGCTATTGATAACCGATTTGAAGGTCTTAGGTCATTAGGTGACCTCTGAAGTCATGTCAATGACCCAAAATTCAACCAAATTGTAAATGCGTATAAATTGAATTTAATCGAGCTAGAATCGCGAATGAGCATATAATTATGCTAAATGGGTGCCAAATTTGAAATCAGCGTCACAAAATGTCCTAGAAACTGCCAAATTCCAAAAAAGTCATGTCAGGTCATGTCAGGTCATGTCAGGTCATTTGAGGTCAGTGACCTCGGTTGACCTGTTGGGGCGTATGACCCCAGTGGAACATATAATTATGTAAAATGGATCCCATATTTGAAATCATCGTCACAAAATGTCCTAGAAAGTGCCAGAAGCCAAAAAAGTAATATGAGGTCATCGGAGGTCAGTGACCTCGGTTGACCTCTGAAAAGGTCAATCGAGGTCACAATCTCAGTGGAAACCACAATTGTCACCTGGAAACACCTGTGCATATGCTCCTGAACAACAAACAGTATGAAACTCCACAAGTTACAAGGATCAATACTACGGGACGCCAGTTGCGCCTGACCTGACCTTTGTTTTTCAGATTTGTGTGAGGGGTTTTGGTAATTGGTGGTATCCAGTGGTGGCAGAGGCGGGGGTGGGGGCAGGAGGGACAAGTTCCCCCCCCCCCCAACTCCAGCCGAATTGAGCATTAACCCTTTGGCGTTGCATGACAAGAATATACTTCCAAAAATCAGCTTTGCCTCCCCCTTAACTCTATGAAGAGCTTCCGCCGCCCCTGATGTTGTCACCCACTCTGCCCTTTCCCTTGCTAGACCCTACGGCATCACTAGCGGATCCAGGGGGCAAAGCGGCAATGGCGTCGCCACTGCCCACAGACCAAATAAAATTACAAGGAACAAATCCAAGTACACAAGTACTTTAACATGGGACGATATTGGGGATGGATGAAAATTACAAATTTTGTGAATTACATTTTTGTAATAAAAAACGAAAAAAATGGATTTTTTTTAAAATTACAATCAAATTCATGACATTTTTTTTGTTTTGTTTTTGGGGGGCATCAGCCAATGCTAAGGAACCCACTTCGGTTAGCCACCCCCCCCCCCCCCCCGTCGCAAAATCCTGACTGCGCACCTGAACGTAGGGAACCACAGAAACCCACTCAATGGATGGATGGATACAGTGCCCGATTCGAGCTCAGGCTCTGCTGCTATGGCGAAGCCAAGTCAGTGGGTCTTAGCGATTTTCTCTTATCAGCCCTCAGACCGGAAAATCATTATGTCCCAGTCGGACCTTTCCGATCCGATAATGACTCGAGCCATGCCCATATTAGAGTCACGTACGTTCTCCCAACCCGAGTAAACCAGACGCGCCGACAGCTGCGTTTGGTCCAGTGCGAATTTTGGTCAAAGTATAGTAATGTGTAGCATAGCTGTGTAACTGGATTAGAGTACGGATTCATGTGCTGGTGTTTAGCAGCTTTAAAACTAACCAATGTAACACTAGTTAAATTAACCTTTGTAGTAATATACTCATATGTTTGGATCACTCTACTTTAATTGAGCGGTGAACGGATAAAGACGGATAATTCACAATGTCAAAGGTCTATAAGTTAATTGCACACAGGGGCGGCGCCACGGATTTTTGCCGGGGGTGGCAAAATTGACTGAGTAGGTACGCATTAGAGCCCTTCATGGAATGGGAATCCCCATGGAACCTATGGAACGGGATGGAAATGGGTGGGAATGGGGCCATTTCTGGAAATGTAACGGGTTGGAACGGGTTTGGGACAGACCATATCATTTTTTAGCACCACAAACAGTGAAATATGCTGAAATGGGTAGGAATGGGTGGGAATGGGATCCCATCAATTATGAATTCGGATTGGAACGGTTTGGGTCCGGCTGAATGGGCTGGAACGGAATGGGGGCTGAAAATGTATCTCATGAAGGGCTCTGGTACGCATGTATTCTCTACTGGGAAAAAGTACCTTGAAAGTATACAGTGTTTATAAACCTCGCGATAAACAAGATTAAAACCCAACACATTTCGTCATATTTGTGTGCTATTAATTAGCTGAATGGTATCTATTTTTGCAAGTTCTTCAAATATTGTAGCACATTTTATTTTGATACCGGACAAATTAAATATTACTAGCACCCCACGATGAATTAACTATGTATCGCGTTTTTGCAGATGGTATAGAATTTATAACTAGCAAATAATAGCTTCTGTAAGTATAATCTTGGAACGTCTTACAAATGTGACGGCTGTTCAATTATTTAGTGGCGCTCTTCCCTATAGGGAAGCCGCCATCTGTCGAAGAGCATTTTCCGTGCTCAACCGACGTGGCGCCTCGAGACACACGGTAGCGCTGCCGGAAAGAGAATGTGTTTATATTTCTCACTTGAACGTAGGGTAAGCGAGTTTATATATCCGATTAAGGAGGACGCAGGACCATTAGCAATCTGGGTCGCGCTTGCGTTTGCAGGCGCGTGCAGATCGACCCGCTGCTGGACCGGTCCGGAGAGATGGTATCGCGTCCATTGTCCACGCCACACAGCCGCGCGCGGAACCAGCCTTTGTCGTGATGTCGTGTCGTGATGTGTCGTGATGTCGTGATTGTCGTGATGTCGTGTCGTGATGGGCAGGGGTGTTAACAAGTTCAAACTTACTATATATAGTGGGCGCCAAAATATTCCCTACAAGAACTTGCTCCGGGGCCGAAAAAAGTCCCAATTTAACAATCTGTTTTGCTCTGTGGTCACCAATTATGTAAAGAGTAATGCACAACTACACATACTTTTCAAGTTAGCTGCCAAGTTTCTTTCTTTATTATTGCTAGTTGTGAACCCCAAATATCAACACCCCAACCTTCGGCCGATTTATTTTTTATCGGATAGAAATAATGATCACCAAAAATACGCCTCCTGAAATGTCTCTAACGTTCTAGGCCGCGATCGTGGCGTGGGGCACTTTCATTGCTTTAAAGGGAAATAATGACCTTTTGATTTTGTTAGCAACAATTTCTTAGGTTACCGTTATGGTTTTAAAATTATTTTATTTAAATTTAAGAATAAAATAAAATTATTCCCAAATGCAAAGTTGTAAGTTTGGAAAAAATACAAAACAAGTACCTGGTGTACTTCATGAAGGTCATTGACAAATTCGTCCTTCCCTACCATTGTTCACATCGAGTGCGGCATTTTTGGAGGCTCTGTGACGTTTCCGATCAAACTGAGCGCTGCTCGGACACACGCTAGTAGCGCTAGTAACGCTTTCGTTCTCCATGGCAACCAGGCGTCAGCCAATCAAAAGCCAGAAAGGGAATACGTTCTGGCTTTTGATTGGCTGACGCCTGGTTGCCATGGAGAACGAAAGCGCTACTAGCGTGCGTTCGAGCAGCGCTCTGATCCGTGAAGCAATCAGTGAAGCATCCGTGATGCATGACTGACTATCAGTATAAGTCATGAATAGCAACAACATGCAAACTATACCAACTCGAATAAAATAAGGGCGGAATGAATTGAACCCCAGGCAAGCTAGTATTCGCAAAGCACTCGGTACTGCGCCACCATAGCAAAAGGTGAGGGAAATGCATATTGGATACAATATTATTACGTCATAAGTTTCTGAAGTGTCAACTACTATGAAATACAGTGATAAAATACCTTTAATAATGATTAACAAGAAAATTCAAACTTAAAAACAATAATTTGAAGAAGTCTTTAATTAGATTTCAACTCAAAATCAGATATATTTTGCAATGCTACATAACAATGGCACCAGTGACGTCATTAACAAAACCTGCTACGGGACTTGGGTATACTAATCAGGAACAACTCGCCACAATGGTTAAGTGCGCCGAGAAGCATGACAATGACTTTGTAAACAAATCGCCGACGCTAAATAGGTCGCCGTCGATGTGCATCGATGAGCTTCCGATTTAATTGCCAGTTTTGTGTTATTGTTTGTTAGTTTTTTGGGGAAAAAAAATATTATTTTTCATGATAATATAAAACATAGTGTTATATACAGCCACATACAAATTATACAATACTCCTAATGTTGAAAACAAATGAATCGATTTGCAAAAATTGAGGGTCGCAACCACTAACTATGCCGCCGTTGATGTGCATCGATGAGCTTCCGATTTTATTGCCACTTTTTCCAATCGCTGTTAGTTTTAGAAGATCGCCGGGCATATAATCATAACAAGCAGAACGCACAATATATTTTCCACTCCATTGCGTACAAAAACAATACGGGGAAAAGCCCGCAGTTTGATGAGGACCAAAAGTACTTGCAAGTACCGGTCGTTAAAAGTGTGGAACGCTTATCAACTTTAACTTGAAATATCTTTCGGTAGGAAAGTTTTCATGCAAAATGTGATGAATTTACAATATATTTTGGTCTCGTCTGGCGATTTCAAGTGCTAACTCCATTTTTGTGGAAAAGGGTCAGTATTTCCCTTTAACATAAGGGTCGCGAACCGCCGGCCAGAATTTTAACAGCGGCCCCTGTCTGTCTTGGAAAATACCTCACGAAATTATCCGGCCCCTTGCGAAATATGAGAGATTGTTTTGGTCGTTTGAGGTTTACCAAGTGACATCTCAAGATTCTGATGGTATCGCCACCACAAGCAAGGGTGGTGTTACCATCAGATTGTGTGATTAGCTTGCAGGCCGTTGACATCCCAATGCCTATAAGCTGTTCAATAAATGCCCCCGGTGACGTCACCGGTAAATTACTTTTTTTGATCCCTGTGAGTTTCCTTGTCATTAATATGAGACTTGATACTGTATAACATACATTATTGATGATGTACTTTACATGTATGTCACTTGCGAAGTAGTGTTTCATATATTTAGCTTGCTATGTTGGATATAAGTATGCCATCGGTGACGTCATGGTAGATACTGCGCAGCAGGGACGGTTCTACCTTATATTTATGGCCTTGATTAGCTTGAAGTTGAACTTGTTTGACTATTCGATTCCATTGTTTGAATTTGATTTGGTTTTGAACCATGTATATTTGGTGATGGATGAAGCGTCAGAGTATAGGAAGATGGATAATCCCGTGTCGGTAGGGACTTGCTCAAAACGATTTTGTTTTAGTAAAATTATACACTGTTGAATGAAAGCTTTTACAAATAATTAGGACAAAAATGCAAATTGAAGTATAGAACCTGTACCTATAATCATTATTCATTGATATTAGGTAATGAGGAAATAGCGTTTGGCATGCACTCTCTCGGCCTTCAGCCCTGTGTCTTTATTTGAGGCCATCCTGACTGTTGAGAAACCTAAAATCATACCTGGCGGGGGACATCTCGATCCCGCTCGGAACACTTACGCGTCACAACACCGACATATTACATAGCTCAGTCACGCGTCACAACACCGACATATTACATAGCTCAGTCACGCGTCACAACACCGACATATTACATAGCTCAGTCACGCGTCACAACACCGACATATTACATAGCTCAGTCACGCGTCACAACACCGACATATTGCATAGCTCAGTCACGCGTCACAACACCGACATATTACATAGCTCAGTCACGCGTCACAACACCGACATATTACATAGCTCAGTCACGCGTCACAACACCGACATATTACATAGCTCAGTCACGCGCCACAACACCGACATATTACATAGCTCAGTCACGCGTCACAACACCGACATATTGCATAGCTCAGTCACGCGTCACAACACCGACATATTACATAGCTTAGTCACGCGTCACAACACCGACATATTACATAGCTCAGTCACGCGTCACAACACCGACATATTACATAGCTCAGTCACGCGTCACAACACCGACATATTACATAGCTCAGTCACGCGTCACAACACCGACATATTACATAGCTCAGTCACGCGTCACAACACCGACATATTACATAGCTCAGTCACGCGTCACAACACCGACATATTACATAGCTTTATGGGTCATATCTCAATCGCTGGCCATACCAGCAGAGGCTATACCATTATATTCGACAGCTTTACCGGTTATCCATCCGTGATGCCGGATCCGGTAAATCCACGCTGTGTTGAAACTGACCGTGCCAATGCAAAGCACTATCATGTCAGACAGCGTGGATTTACCGGTCCGGCATCACGGATGCACGGATGGATAACCGGTATTAACCGGTAAAGCTGTCGGATATAATGGTATAGCCTCGACCGGTATGGCAGGCGATTGAGATATGACCCATAAAGCTATGTAATATGTCGGCACGGAGAAGGGATATACGGGGGTGGCCACTCCGACGCTTTTGGCGACAGCTGGCTTCTATAGAAGCCGGGAAGGAAAAGACGCGGCGGTAAGATAGATGCTAGATGCTATTTGACCAGCTAGAGGCTATTTGGAATAGCACATATATATTTAAATCAGCATAAAGTGAGAAAAAACATCACATTTTGACGTATGAATGGGTCCCATTGGGTCCCGGGCTGGAGCGGGCGGCCGAGCGGCTTTTCCTTTCTGAAAGCGTAGATGGCAGCACTAGCGCGTTGTCGCCGACAGCAATGTTAAACCCAGGGTGTGGCTACTCCTGTATATCCCTTATCCGTGATGTCGGTGTTGTTGTGACGTGTAAGTGTTCCGAGCGAGATGTCCCCCGCCAGGATTGACAAGTGATATACAAATTAAGAATTCTGGGAATAAATCATGGGAGACCAGTAGTCAAACGTAGGGAACCACAGAAACCCACTAAAATGGCAATGGGAATGGACAGAGTGTACAATGACGTACAATGTGTGTACAATGACGTAAAATGACAATGGGAATGGACAGAGTGTGCCTTGGACGATGATTCATCAGACTGGGGGACACCGGTCTGTCCTCCCAGAGAGGAACGTTTACAGGGAAGGGCGAACAGGGAAGGGGAAGGGGAACCAGATAGCGGGGACACCACGGTACTCGAAACGGCCGAGGTCAGCTTCTATTACAGCCAGACTTGTGTACCAATCAACTCTAATTGAAGCTAAACCCAGGAATTGATTCATTTTACGCTCACACTGATTGCATTGATTTGATTTTGGCTGTCGCGAGTTGATCCGTGATTGAATTGATTGAGTCGAATTAATGTCGCTTTTGAGTGGACTGGGTCGAAACCTGAAAGATAACTATTTTGATTGAATTGGTTGGAGTGCAAATTTGGTCGACTAAATTGTGATTGAATCGATTCATCTACCCATTTGGTCGTGATTGAATTAGTCGGCTAGAAATTAATCGTATACAAGTCTGATTACAGTGACAGGAGCGACACTGAGGACATCTACTCGGCCGTTCGGAGGGTCGACTCCAGCCCAGAGGCGGCCGCAAGGGGTAATGACTCTCCGCCGGTGACGCCCAGCCTGACCTCCCGCTGCATCACGGGGTATACTTCTGCCCTCTCGGAGAGGTGGTAGTCACTGGATCTGATGGGAAAGTTTGTACTACTCTAGATATAGCCCGATATGAAAATGTTCACGCTAATCTTACGAATCAGATGGCTGAAGATAATATGGAGTCCCTGGCGAGGTTGCTCAGTAAAAACAGTTATTTCGGAAAACAGCATGCATTCTCTTCACTATATGTATCCTGGACAAATCTGATAAACGCCATTCAGGGCAACCTGGAGAAACATCAGTACGTAATTCAGGAGATAAATAGCCTCGCGGGTTCTCGTTGAAGGGAACAAATAGAGCAGCTGAGCTTAGGCGTTTCCAGTGGCGGATCCAGAGGGAGGGAGCTGGGGTCCATGCCCCCCCCCCCTTGAGCCTCCAAGGGGCCCGATGGCCCGAGGGGTCCCCATAGGCGATCGAAGTAACTCGAAACAAATTTCACTCCGCTCTCAAACAAAGTGCAAGTAAAGTAGTAGTAAAACAACACAACAAAAGGCTTGAGGGTCCTCTGTTGGCCTGAGGGAGCTCTCTGACCACCTGAGGGGGCACTCTAGCCACCTAAGGGGCACTCTGACCGCCTGAAGGGGCAGTGGCGGATCCAAAGGGGGGTCACGGGGATCATCCCGATACCAGTGGTGCCCATACCAGTGGTGCCCATAACTTAACGGCACCGGGGCACCGTGCCTCCTTGAATCAGGAGAAGGAAATAATGGCCTGGTGCCGCCATGAAATCACAACATTGGTCGCTGGAAAGTTTTTATTTTATTTCGCGAAATGATGTTAAATTAGAATTGCTAAATTATAAAAAATGACCCTTCATGCCTCCCGTCCATTGGGCTATGAAGGGGCACAAATGTGCCTTTAAACCAGAGGCAACAACGTATCGGACTCGAGGGGCCCTGCGGGAGTCGGGATCCTCTTCCATAGGCGGTGGAACAGGGGGAGGCACCGGGCACCGTGCCCCGTTGAATCCAGTAGGAGGAAGAGGCGGGGCACCAATTCCCTGGTGCCCCTATCAAATTGCTAAAACCCACCTATTTTATGCGAAATGGTGCAAAATTTAGAGACAAAAAACACGCTGCTTCGCGGCGCATATTTCATACGTCGTTCTGATATAAATCCTCGAGGTCAGTACCCAGTATTTTGTAAACTGTCTTTTTTTGTTGTCGCGAACGAACCCATAGTGCCCGCCATTTGGGCTTTTTATAATGTGTTTCATGGTTGGAAATACATAGAACGTATTTCAAACTGGTAAACAACTGCACTCAAGCTGTTATAATTATTTGAGAGAAAAAATATATTAATATTTTTTAAAAAATGTGCCACGCTCTGCGGCGAAATTCCTTCTATCTTTGCGGTGGAAGAATCTCATTGAGTGGCTGTATATGTATTGGTGCCATTGGACTGAATTGAAATTATGAATGAATGAAATGAAAATAATCGAATTTGTGAGGGCCTAGTTATCGAGACCCAGAAAGGAAAAAAACGCGCCTCTACGCCACGCAAATCTTTTCCACAGGGTCCGCAGGGGGCGTAGGGGCCGCAGGGGCCACAGGGGCCACAGCTTCATTCGACCTCTGAGGTCAGAGTTACGGGTCATCTTAGGTCGCACGTTTTTGCGGACATTTTATCATTCAAAAGTGCATATATTGGCCAATAAATTGTTCTAAGAAAGTGCATTTGCCACCAGAGAACAGAGATATGATCGGACTATGCATTGCACCTGACGAACTTCCATGACATAAATTTGACCTTTGACTTGAGGAGGTCAAAGTCAACAATTCAAGTTTGTATTATGTTTGCCTGCCGTAAAATGTATCAAAATTTAACACGAGAGTGGTTGCATCATCGTCTCAAAGCATGTGTAAATGAATGGCGAACACTTAAAACTTTTTTAAGATATGGGTATTTTAGTTTAACTACGTCGCACCGCTTGAACGTGCCCTGTGGCTATCTTTTATGAAATGATTCTCTCTCAACGAGGATTAACAATGCATGTTCTCCCATTACACCTGGTAACAAAATAGGTACACACGTTACCAGTGGTGCCCATAACTTAACGGCACAGTTTCAAGACGACATGCCCCGACTTGACATCATCTGACGCGCCGGCGCGACATTGTTATACTAAAACACCCATATCTTAAAAAGTTTGTAAGTGACCACCCTTCTTTTGCACATGCTTTGAGACAATGATGTAACGACGCTCGTGTTCAATTTTGGTGGATTTCGGGCAGACAAACACAGTAAAAACTCGAAATTTGTACTGTGAACTAGTCAGGTCAAAGGTCATATGAAGGTCATGTGAAATCATGGAGATACATAGCAATGAACATTCATTTTCCTATCCAATGGCGGCAACCGCAATTTCGTAGAACAATTTTTCGTCAATACATATACTTTTGAATGATACAATATCGGCAAAAACGTGCGACGTAAGATGACCTGTAACTCTGACCTCAGAGATCAAATGGAGCTAGAAGTTTGTGTCAGGAACGGCTGAGCCGATTGTGTTCAAATTTGGTGTGTGGTTAGGGATCTCTCAGCCGCCACTTTCCCACAAGTCAGGGGTGGGGTGCTTCTGTACGTGCGCACGTGTACACCACGTATTTGTATCTCAGAAACTACTTCCCTGATCGAGTTGGAATTCACCATACATGTCCTTCGCGTTAGCTCGTTCATCGCCAACTACGGCGCCTTACTGGTTCGGTAAAAAAGTTATGGAAGAAAAATGACGAATGACCTCAGGGTGAACAGATTTTACCTCGTGGAGGTCACAGGATAAAAATACCACATGGATTGGCGGATCCAGAACGGGTGTTTTTGGGGGGTAAATTAAAAAATAAGTCTCACACAATTATAAAAACGCATCGGATTTGGCTTGCTTATGCATTGATAGCTGATTTAAAGCTAACTTTCCTAAGTAAAAGTTGCTTAGATTGTATTTTATATCAGGAAATGTGTCATCTGCTTGTCACCTACTTTGCGAATGTCCGATCCATCCTGGAGTATAGCTGTGTGATATGGGCTGGGGCGGCCAAGACCTACGCTGAGCGAGTTGATTGCGTGCAGCACAAATTCCTGCTGTGGCTGAACAGTCACACCACCGTATCCTGTCCGTCACTATCCTACAACTCACTCCTAAATCACTTTGGAATCCCTCACTGTCCGCGCGCAGAGTTCAATACGACCTGCTCTTCCTCCGAAACATTTTCTCGGGGAGAATCAGCTATGCAAACATAGTAGCAAAATTTTCCTTGCACGTACCGCCGAGATCAACTCGCTCACAGCGGCTATTCGCTGAGCGTCCGTGGCGGGTGAGCGCCGTCAGAGATGGATTCCTGCGCCGGATACCGAAAACCATGAATGTCTTCCTGTCAGCGAGCGGCGCTGACTTTTTTAACGATGATTTTAGCACTTTTAGCAGTCACGTCGTGAGATATGTAAGGTCGTTTACTTAGCTGTATTAGGGGTGTTCTTATCTGTTTTATTTAGCTGTATTGGGGATGTTCTTATCTGTTTTATTTAGTGTTTGTCATGTTGATACTGAATCTTGTCTTTCATTCTATATAGTGTTGTTTTCAGGTTGTGATTGTCTTGTCGCCTTGTCTCTTACTGATCATTCATATTTTACCTTCACTTGTTCACTGGTAATGCTTTTATCGTATGACTTTGCCTATTAGTGGATAACAATCGCGATCAAATAAATAAATGAAATAAATGAAATCTTGCGGCGATTTCAGGCGGTTGGGGGAGGGGGGCAATTGCCCATTTTGCCCAACCGTAGATCTGCCACTGGATCTTTGTATTTTGCAAAAGATGCGGGACTCTGGTGAAAATTGGGCAAATTTAGCCATTTCCTGTGGATTTATATGCATTTTCCTGTCTCCCCAATGACTTATAATTGGGAGGTCACAAAATAGACTTCACGTTAGGTCACCGATATAAAATCATCCGAAATAGCAGAATTGTAGGTGTTTATGACCTGATTAAATCCTGTGAGTATCTAACTGATCGGTCGAACAATGTGGCTGCTGCACGACCTCACATTTTTTGGAGGTGGGATCACTAGACTTGACTAGTGACGTGACCTGAGGAGACCCGAGGTAAACAAATCAACAGGATTTGGGCAATTGATAGGCAAGCAGTTGTAACAAAAATGGTGGAGTAAAATGGCGTCGTTTTCCGCTATTTCCAAAAAAAACTAAGGGTATCCGCCCCCAGTGGCGAATCCAGTGGGCGCACATCAGGGGAAAATGCACCCCCCCCCCCCACACACACACACAGGAATCTGGGGGGCATGCAATACAAGTATGCTCCCTTCCCCTGCGCGTTCCCCGCACTGAACGTGAAAAACAATGATCTTAGGAGAAAACTTCATGGAAACGGAAGTTTTTTCTTCTTCTTTGAAGTGATTGAATTTGACGTTTTTGTATGTATCCCTTGATTTCAATTATAGACAAAACAGCGCACCTGATGCAATTCAAGCAGCCGCGGTGACACGCACCCCGCTGGGGTGGGGGGGGGGGGCAGAATCTTCCCCCCACCGAATTTGCTCAATAACTTTAAAACTGTGATAGATATCAACGTGAAACTTCCAGTACCTTATACTGCATCAATTCTACGTCTCCCCTGGAATGTCAATTAAATTAATGTAGTGTTTTTGGAGATAATAACGTTTTAATGACGTCATGTCATGCAATTTTTGGTGGGAAAACAATAAATGTTTGAAAAATCGTAAAAATAGAGTTTCAAAGCAAATTGCAAATACAAAACGCCAAAAGAAAGGAAATGACATTCTCCTCCAAATGGCTATCTCGGATTTGTTTTTGTTTTGTTTTTGACCCGCAAAAATATTTGTTCTTCTTCGGAAAAATGTCCACATTTTTTGTTTTATTCGAAGTGATTTTTTAAGCTCGAATACCAAAATATTGTGACCGGCCCAAATCCGCGGAGGAAAAAAATGGGGGGTACCTTTTTGCCACACAAAAAGTCCCCAAAATGTTCCCCCCCCCCCCCCCCCCCCCCCTCCCCCCGTGGGTTTTTCTTAAAATAGGCCCTGAAATCCGCCCACCCCTAAGGTTTTTCGAGGATAGCACAAAAACGGCGGCGCGCAGCGCCACTATTTTTGCACACCTGTTCGGAAATCAACTACCCACACTATGTAAAATTCGTGACATCGGGTCATCTCAGGTCAGGTCACCAGACCAGGTCACGTGATGACCCCACCTCCAAAGCGTTTGTGGTCGTACCATAGCCACTGTTTTAGGCCGATCGGTTTAAAATTAGCAGGATTTCATAAGGTCATAGATATCTACAATTTGTTTGTCTCGGATTTCTGCTATCGGTGGCCTAAGGTCGGGTCAATTTCGTGAACACCAACACTGTTGTGTTGATAACTATCGACATAATGAAGATAGAGAAGTGGAAACGGTACCAATGTGTTTGTCTCGTCGAGACACGTCTCCTAATATGCAACATGACCTACTCGGGGCAACCTTGATCTGAGGTCAAATTTCTCAGTTGACCTAACCTAGTCAATATGAATATGATTCGAAGTGTCGTGACGAGACAGACACGACGGTGGCAAACGTATTGATTTGTATTCATTAGGTAAAAAGTTATTTGCGAAAAACAGCTTTGTCAAAAAATAGCCTTTTTGACATGTGATGACCTCAGGATTCAGGAGCCTAAACTATTCACCTGAGCTCAAATTTGAGGACACATTGGTCATTGAATATTTCAAGAGCTTTCGATTACTTTTTTTCGTGTGTTCCTAGCTATCATAGTTCCCGAGATATTTGGGGGTTTCTGGAGCGAAGTCCTAAAACTAGAAATCTGACTTTTGATGACCTCTGGTGACTTCAATATTGACCTGACCTAAAAAAGAACAGTATACTTTCGATAGAGCTTGTCTCTCCCTATCTAATGCCGTGTTTCGCTTGTCGCTACGTTGCGTGTTTTTCGAGATCATAGGGGGGGGCGAAATCCGCCCCCTCCAGGGCGTGTAGTTATCAAAGGGCAGTGTCCTACACTCCTAGCATTGGGAAATTTGGGTGGAAAATTACACCCCATGGATATTATTTTTCCACTCTTTTCCTGAGTCTTACTGTGAATTTTCCACTCCTTATTTTAAAATGTGTTGGATAATTGGAACCCTGATACTTACTGATTTATGGATGTATTGATAGGGACAGCCTGTGGATGGAAAGACAGATAAGAATTGGCATAGGTAATACATAATTTTGTTGAGCAGGTAATTGGGTGATAAAGCCTGGTACATATGGTTTTTGGCTGAATTTTCCACTCTTTACACTTATTTTTAGTCAGAATTTTCCACTCCGCACCCCAGCTCCAAAGCAATTATAGGAGCCTGTCAGAGGCCCTCCAGTGCGCGTGTTGCAGGGAAATATTCACTTTTGTATATACATTTTCTGCATTATAGTATGCAACATGCATGGTATTAAATTGATCGAGTCTCAATTTAAAAATGAAATCACAACTTTTTTCTGTTTCGAAAATATTGTTTGGGGGAAGAAAAAAACAAGTACAAGTTTCGGAGTTCATGATCGGTGTTTGCCCTTCATTATTGGAAGCGTGACATATCTGGCGCTTTTCTTTCAATCTGTTCAACGTTGACTATAACTCTTGTTGAATTACCGCTCAACAAATCGCATACACTAAATACGTCGTCGTGTAGGGGGCCAAGTTAATCCGCCGAATGTATCACGGTTGTCTGAAATGTTTATTGATTGATTATCGGAAAACGGTTCAGATAAATGTTGCATGTGTGCATTGTAATGCATTGAATAGCTTTATGTTGAAAATTCATGGGGAAAACATACAGTTTATTTAAATAAATAAAATATTCGAGAACATTAAATAGGTCGCCGTCCGGGCCAAACTAAACAGCCGATTTCAACGCACTTTTTCAAATGTTTGTTCATAATTTTGTGTACATATTCGCAAAAGATATAGTGCAGGAAACATATTACATACCTTCATGATAAATGACAATGCGTAGGCAGGCTAATTTGAGATCGGACAGTGAATTCGTTAGCAAGTACTTGCTCAGTACCGACCGTTATAAGCGTGGAACGCTCATCAACTTTAACTTGAAATAGCTTTCGGTAAGAATGTTTATATGCAAAATGTGATCAATGTACAATATATTTTGGTCTCGTCTGTCGATTTCAAGTAATAACTCCATTTCTGTAGGAAAAGGTGATTATTTCCCTTTAAACCCTATTAGTGGCAGCGGCAGGCTCCTGGCTACCCCTATTAGTGGCAGGGGGCGGATTCGGCCCCTCAGACCGACTGGGGCCCTTAGGGTCCCTCGGACAGACAGAGGGCCTCATCAGGCCTAACAAAGACCACCTCAAGCTGGCGGCCCCCTCAAGCCACCAGAGGGTCCCTCAGGCCGACAGAGACTGAGCCGACTGAGAGCCCCTCAGGCCGACAGAGGGCGCCTCAGGCCGACAGAGGGCCCCTCAGGCCGACAGAGGTTCCCTCAGGCCGACCCCCTCAGACCGACAGAGGGCCCCTTCAGGCGCCCTTATGCCGACTGAGGTCTCCTCAGGCCGACCAAGGGCCATCTCAAGCTGGTCGAGGGCTCACCAGGCGGCCAGAAAGCCCCCTCGGGTCGAAAGGGGCCACCTCAAGCTGGAATAGGACCCTCTCAGTCCACCAGAGGGCCCCTCATACCGACAGAGTGCCCCCATCAGGTCGACAGAGGGCTCCTCAGACCGACAGAGGGACCCCTCAGACCAACAGAGGGCCCCTCAGACCAACAGAGGGCCCCTCAGGCCGATCAAGGACCTCTTCGGCCCCCTCAGGTCAACTGAGGGCCCCTCAGGCCGACAGAGGGGCCCCTTCAGGCTGACAGAGGGTACCGTCGTGTCGAAAGGGGCCCCTCAAGCTGGAATAGGACCCTCTCAGGCCACCAGAGGGCCCCTCATGCCGACAGAGTGCCCCCATCAGGTCGACAGAGGGCCGTCTCAGACCGACAGAGGGTCCCCTCTCAAGCCGACAGAGGGCTCCTCAGACCGACAGAGGGACCCCTCAGACCAACAGAGGGCCCCTCAGGCCGATCAAGGACCCCTTCGGGCCCCCTCAGGTCAACTGAGGGCCCCTCAGGCCGACAGAGGGGCCCCTTCAGGCTGACAGAGGGTCCCGTCGTGTCGAAAGGGGCCCCCTCAAGCTGGAATAGGACCCTCTCAGGCCACCAGAGGGCCCCTCATGCCGACAGAGTGCCCCCATCAGGTCGACAGAGGGCCGTCTCAGACCGACAGAGGGTCCCCTCTCAAGCCGACAGAGGGCCCCTCGGGCCGACAGAGGGCCCCTCAGGCCGACAGAGGGCCCCTCAGGCCGACAGAGTGCCCCTCAGACCGACGGAGGGCCCCCTCAGGCCGACTGAGGGCCCTCTCAGACCAACAGAGGGCCCCTCAGGCCGATCAAGGGCCCCTCAAGCCGACCGAGGGCCCCATACCAACCGAGAGTCCGTCTGGCCAGCCAAGGGCCCCAAACGAAAGACAAGGTGGGCCCCTCAGCCCAAGGGGTACCTGCGGGTGTCCAGGGTGCCCCCTTAGATACACCCTTGCTTGGGTGCAGTTGCTTACCAGTATCAAGCACGTTTCATGGATTTCCAACCATGAACCACATTATAAAAAGCCCAAATGGCGGGCACTATGGGTTCGTTAGCGACAACAAAAAAAGACAGTCTACAAAATACTGAGTACTGACCTCGAGGATTTATATCAGGACGGACGTATGTAATATGCGCCGCCAAGCAGCGCGTTTTTTGTCTCTAAATTTTGCACATTTCGCATAAAATGGGTGGGTTTTCAGCAATTTGATGGGGGCACCAGGGCATTGGTTCCCCGCCTCCCCCTCCTACTGGATTCAAGGGACCCGGTGCCCGGTGCCTCCCCCTGTTCCACCGCCTATGGAAGCGGATCTCGACTCCTTCAGGGCCCTCAGGGCCCCTCGAGTCCGATACGTTGTTGCCTCTGGTATACAGGCACATTTTTCTCCCTTCATAGACCAAGTGACGGGAGGCATGAAGGGTCATTTTTTCTAATTTAGAAATTCCGATTTAGCATCATTTCGCGCGAAAGAAAAAAGTTTCCCAGCGACCAATGCTTGTGATTTCATGGCGGCACCAGGCCATTGTTTCCTTCTCCTGATTCAAGGAGGCACGGTGCCCCGGTGCCTCCCCTCGCCCCACAGTGCCGCCTACCGGCACGGTGGTGCCCCTGGTACACCGCCGCGGTGGTGCCCTTGGTTCACCGACGCGTTGGTGCCCCTGGTGCCCCGGCGCGGTAGTGTCCTTTCACGGCCCAAGGGGGGGGGGATGTCATGATCCTCGTGACCCCCCCCCCCCCCCCCCCCCCCTGGATCCACCACTGCCCCTCAGGCGGTCAGAGTGCCCCCTCAGGCGGCCAGAGTGCCCACTCAGGCGGCCAGATTCCTCCTCAGGCGGCAAGAGGGCCCCCTCAGGTGGTCAGAGAGCTCCCTCAGGCCAGCAGAGGACCCCTCAAGCCTTGCGTTGTGTTGTTTTACTACTACTTTACTTGCATTTTGTTTGAAAGCTGAGTGAAATTCGTTTCGAGTCACTTCGATCGCCTATGGGGACCCCTCGGGCCATTGGCCTCTTCAAGGCTCAAGGGGGGGGAGGGGGGCATGGACCCAAGCCCCCCCCCCCCCCTCTCTGGATCCGCCACTGGAAACGCCTAAGCTCAGCTGCTCTATTTGCTCCCTTCAACGAGAACCCGCGAGGCTATTTATCTCCTGAATTACGTACTGATGTTTCTCCAGGTTGCCCTGAATGGCGTTTATTAGATTTGTCCAGGATACATATAGTGAAGAGAATGCATGCTGTTTTCCGAAATAACTGTTTTTACTGAGCAACCTCGCCAGGGACTCCATATTATCTTCAGCCATCTGATTCGTAAGATTAGCGTGAACATTTTCATATCGGGCTATATCTAGAGTAGTACAAACTTTCCCATCAGATCCAGTGACTACCACCTCTCCGAGAGGGCAGAAGTATACCCCGTGATGCAGCGGGAGGTCAGGCTGGGCGTCACCGGCGGAGAGTCATTATCCCTTGCGGCCGCCTCTGGGCTGGAGTCGACCCTCCGAACGGCCGAGTAGATGTCCTCAGTGTCGCTCCTGTCACTGTAATCAGACTTGTATACGATTAATTTCTAGCCGACTAATTCAATCACGACCAAATGGGTAGATGAATCGATTCAATCACAATTTAGTCGACCAAATTTGCACTCCAACCAATTCAATCAAAATAGTTATCTTCCAGGTTTCGACTCAATCCACTCAAAAGCGACATTAATTCGACTCAATCAATTCAATCACCGATTAACTCGCGACAGCCAAAATCAAATTAATGCACTTAGTATAAGCGTAAAATGAATCGATTCCTGGGTTTAGCTTCAATTAGAGTTGATTGGTTCACAAGTCTGGCTGTAATAGAAGCTGACCTCGGCCGTTTCGAGTACCGTGGTGTCCCCGCTATCTGGTTCCCCTTCCCCTTCCCTGTTCGCCCTTCCCTGTAAACGTTCCTCTCTGGGAGGACAGACCGGTGTCCCCCAGTCTGATGAATCATCGTCCAAGGCACACTCTGTCCATTCCCATTGTCATTTTACGTCATTGTACACACATTGTAAGTCATTGTACACTCTGTCCATTCCCATTGCCATTTTAGTGGGTTTCTGTGGTTCCCTACGTTTGACTACTGGTCTCCCATGATTTATTCCCAGAATTCTTAATTTGTATATCACTTGTCAATCCTGGCGGGGGACATCTCGCTCGGAACACTTACACGTCACAACAACACCGACATCACGGATAAGGGATATACAGGAGTAGCCACACCCTGGGTTTAACATTGCTGTCGGCGACAACGCGCTAGTGCTGCCATCTACGCTTTCAGAAAGGAAAAGCCGCTCGGCCGCCCGCTCCAGCCCGGGACCCAATGGGACCCATTCATACGTCAAAATGTGATGTTTGCTCACTTTATGTTGATTTAAATATATATATGTGCTATTCCAAATAGCCTCTAGCTGGTCAAATAGCATCTAGCATCTATCTTACCGCCGCGTCTTTTCCTTCCCGGCTTCTATAGAAGCCAGCTGTCGCCAAAAGCGTCGGAGTGGCCACCCCCGTATATCCCTTCTCCGTGCCGACATATTACATAGCTTTATGGGTCATATCTCAATCGCCTGCCATACCGGTCGAGGCTATACCATTATATCCGACAGCTTTACCGGTTAATACCGGTTATCCATCCGTGCATCCGTGATGCCGGACCGGTAAATCCACGCTGTCTGACATGATAGTGCTTTGCATTGGCACGGTCAGTTTCAACACAGCGTGGATTTACCGGATCCGGCATCACGGATGGATAACCGGTAAAGCTGTCGAATATAATGGTATAGCCTCTGCTGGTATGGCCAGCGATTGAGATATGACCCATAAAGCTATGTAATATGTCGGTGTTGTGACGCGTGACTGAGCTATGTAATATGTCGGTGTTGTGACGCGTGACTGAGCTATGTAATATGTCGGTGTTGTGACGCGTGACTGAGCTATGTAATATGTCGGTGTTGTTACGCGTGACTGAGCTATGTAATATGTCGGTGTTGTGACGCGTGACTGAGCTATGTAATATGTCGGTGTTGTGACGCGTGACTGAGCTATGTAATATGTCGGTGTTGTGACGCGTGACTGAGCTATGTAATATGTCGGTGTTGTTACGCGTGACTGAGCTATGTAATATGTCGGTGTTGTTACGCGTGACTGAGCTATGTAATATGTCGGTGTTGTTACGCGTGACTGAGCTATGTAATATGTCGGTGTTGTGACGCGTGACTGAGCTATGTAATATGTCGGTGTTGTGACGCGTGACTGAGCTATGTAATATGTCGGTGTTGTGACGCGTGACTGAGCTATGTAATATGTCGGTGTTGTGACGCGTGACTGAGCTATGTAATATGTCGGTGTTGTGACGCGTGACTGAGCTATGTAATATGTCGGTGTTGTTACGCGTGACTGAGCTATGTAATATGTCGGTGTTGTGACGCGTGACTGAGCTATGTAATATGTCGGTGTTGTGACGCGTGACTGAGCTATGTAATATGTCGGTGTTGTGACGCGTGACTGAGCTATGTAATATGTCGGTGTTGTGACGCGTGACTGAGCTATGTAATATGTCGGTGTTGTGACGCGTGACTGAGCTATGTAATATGTCGGTGTTGTGACGCGTGACTGAGCTATGTAATATGTCGGTGTTGTTACGCGTGACTGAGCTATGTAATATGTCGGTGTTGTTACGCGTGACTGAGCTATGTAATATGTCGGTGTTGTGACGCGTGACTAAGCTATGTAATATGTCGGTGTTGTGACGCGTGACTAAGCTATGTAATATGTCGGTGTTGTGACGCGTGACTGAGCTATGTAATATGTCGGTGTTGTGACGCGTGACTGAGCTATGTAATATGTCGGTGTTGTGACGCGTGACTGAGCTATGTAATATGTCGGTGTTGTGACGCGTGACTGAGCTATGTAATATGTCGGTGTTGTGACGCGTGACTGAGCTATGTAATATGTCGGTGTTGTTACGCGTGACTGAGCTATGTAATATGTCGGTGTTGTGACGCGTGACTGAGCTATGTAATATGTCGGTGTTGTTACGCGTGACTGAGCTATGTAATATGTCGGTGTTGTGACGCGTGACTGAGCTATGTAATATGTCGGTGTTGTGACGCGTGACTGAGCTATGTAATATGTCGGTGTTGTGACGCGTGACTGAGCTATGTAATATGTCGGTGTTGTGACGCGTGACTGAGCTATGTAATATGTCGGTGTTGTGACGCGTGACTGAGCTATGTAATATGTCGGTGTTGTGACGCGTGACTGAGCTATGTAATATGTCGGTGTTGTTACGCGTGACTGAGCTATGTAATATGTCGGTGTTGTTACGCGTGACTGAGCTATGTAATATGTCGGTGTTGTGACGCGTGACTGAGCTATGTAATATGTCGGTGTTGTGACGCGTGACTGAGCTATGTAATATGTCGGTGTTGTTACGCGTGACTGAGCTATGTAATATGTCGGTGTTGTGACGCGTGACTGAGCTATGTAATATGTCGGTGTTGTGACGCGTGACTGAGCTATGTAATATGTCGGTGTTGTGACGCGTGACTGAGCTATGTAATATGTCGGTGTTGTGACGCGTGACTGAGCTATGTAATATGTCGGTGTTGTGACGCGTGACTGAGCTATGTAATATGTCGGTGTTGTTACGCGTGACTGAGCTATGTAATATGTCGATGTTGTGACGCGTGACTGAGCTATGTAATATGTCGGTGTTGTGACGCGTGACTGAGCTATGTAATATGTCGGTGATGTGGCGCGTGACTGAGCTATGTAATATGTCGGTGTTGTAACGCGTGACTGAGCTATGTAATATGTCGGTGTTGTGACGCGTGACTGAGCTATGTAATATGTCGGTGTTGTGACGCGTGACTGAGCTATGTAATATGTCGGTGTTGTGGCGCGTGACTGAGCTATGTAATATGTCGGTGTTGTGACGCGTGACTGAGCTATGTAATATGTCGGTGTTGTGACGCGTGACTGAACTATGTAATATGTCGGTGTTGTGAAGCGTGACTGAGCTATGTAATATGTCGGTGTTGTGACGCGTGACTGAGCTATGTAATATGTCGGTGTTGTTACGCGTGACTGAGCTATGTAATATGTCGGTGTTGTGACGCGTGACTGAGCTATGTAATATGTCGGTGTTGTGACGCGTGACTGAGCTATGTAATATGTCGGTGTTGTGAAGCGTGACTGAGCTATGTAATATGTCGGTGTTGTGACGCGTGACTGAGCTATGTAATATGTCGGTGTTGTGACGCGTGACTGAGCTATGTAATATGTCGGTGTTGTGACGCGTGACTGAGCTATGTAATATGTCGGTGTTGTGACGCGTGACTGAGCTATGTAATATGTCGGTGTTGTGACGCGTGACTGAGCTATGTAATATGTCGGTGTTGTAACGCGTGACTGAGCTATGTAATATGTCGGTGTTGTAACGCGTGACTGAGCTATGTAATATGTCGGTGTTGTGACGCGTGACTGAGCTATGTAATATGTCGGTGTTGTGACGCGTGACTGAGCTATGTAATATGTCGGTGTTGTGGCGCGTGACTGAGCTATGTAATATGTCGGTGTTGTGACGCGTGACTGAGCTATGTAATATGTCGGTGTTGTGACGCGTGACTGAGCTATGTAATATGTCGGTGTTGTGACGCGTGACTGAGCTATGTAATATGTCGGTGTTGTGACGCGTGACTGAGCTATGTAATATGTCGGTGTTGTGACGCGTGACTGAGCTATGTAATATGTCGGTGTTGTGACGCGTGACTGAGCTATGTAATATGTCGGTGTTGTGACGCGTGACTGAGCTATGTAATATGTCGGTGTTGTGACGCGTGACTGAGCTATGTAATATGTCGGTGTTGTGACGCGTGACTGAGCTATGTAATATGTCGGTGTTGTGACGCGTGACTGAGCTATGTAATATGTCGGTGTTGTGACGCGTGACTGAGCTATGTAATATGTCGGTGTTGTGACGCGTGACTGAGCTATGTAATATGTCGGTGTTGTTACGCGTGACTGAGCTATGTAATATGTCGGTGTTGTGACGCGTGACTGAGCTATGCAATATGTCGGTGTTGTGACGCGTGACTGAGCTATGTAATATGTCGGTGTTGTAACGCGTGACTGAGCTATGTAATATGTCGGTGTTGTGACGCTTGACTGAGCTATGTAATATGTCGGTGTTGTGACGCGTGACTGAGCTATGTAATATGTCGGTGTTGTGACGCGTGACTGAGCTATGTAATATGTCGGTGTTGTGACGCGTGACTGAGTTATGTAATATGTCGGTGTTGTGACGCGTGACTGAGCTATGTAATATGTCGGTGTTGTGACGCGTGACTGAGCTATGTAATATGTCGGTGTTGTGACGCGTGACTGAGCTATGTAATATGTCGGTGTTGTTACGCGTGACTGAGCTATGTAATATGTCGGTGTTGTTACGCGTGACTGAGCTATGTAATATGTCGGTGTTGTGACGCGTGACTGAGCTATGTAATATGTCGGTGTTGTGACGCGTGACTGAGCTATGTAATATGTCGGTGCTGTGACGCGTGACTGAGCTATGTAATATGTCGGTGTTGTGACGCGTGACTGAGCTATGTAATATGTCGGTGTTGTGACGCGTGACTGAGCTATGTAATATGTCGGTGTTGTGACGCGTGACTGAGCTATGTAATATGTCGGTGTTGTGACGCGTAAGTGTTCCGAGCGGGATCGAGATGTCCCCCGCCAGGTATGATTTTAGGTTTCTCAACAGTCAGGATGGCCTCAAATAAAGACACAGGGCTGAAGGCCGAGAGAGTGCATGCCAAACGCTATTTCCTCATTACCTAATATCAATGAATAATGAATATAGGTACAGGTTCTATACTTCAATTTGCATTTTTGTCCTAATTATTTGTAAAAGCTTTCATTCAACAGTGTATAATTTTACTAAAACAAAATCGTTTTGAGCAAGTCCCTACCGACACGGGATTATCCATCTTCCTATACTCTGACGCTTCATCCATCACCAAATATACATGGTTCAAAACCAAATCAAATTCAAACAATGGAATCGAATAGTCAAACAAGTTCAACTTCAAGCTAATCAAGGCCATAAATATAAGGTAGAACCGTCCCTGCTGCGCAGTATCTACCATGACGTCACCGATGGCATACTTATATCCAACATAGCAAGCTAAATATATGAAACACTACTTCGCAAGTGACATACATGTAAAGTACATCATCAATAATGTATGTTATACAGTATCAAGTCTCATATTAATGACAAGGAAACTCACAGGGATCAAAAAAAGTAATTTACCGGTGACGTCACCGGGGGCATTTATTGAACAGCTTATAGGCATTGGGATGTCAACGGCCTGCAAGCTAATCACACAGTCTGATGGTAACACCACCCTTGCTTGTGGTGGCGATACCATCAGAATCTTGAGATGTCACTTGGTAAACCTCAAACGACCAAAACAATCTCTCATATTTCGCAAGGGGCCGGATAATTTCGTGAGGTATTTTCCAAGACAGACAGGGGCCGCTGTTAAAATTCTGGCCGGCGGTTCGCGACCCTTATGTTAAAGGGAAATACTGACCCTTTTCCACAAAAATGGAGTTAGCACTTGAAATCGCCAGACGAGACCAAAATATATTGTAAATTCATCACATTTTGCATGAAAACTTTCCTACCGAAAGATATTTCAAGTTAAAGTTGATAAGCGTTCCACACTTTTAACGACCGGTACTTGCAAGTACTTTTGGTCCTCATCAAACTGCGGGCTTTTCCCCGTATTGTTTTTGTACGCAATGGAGTGGAAAATATATTGTGCGTTCTGCTTGTTATGATTATATGCCCGGCGATCTTCTAAAACTAACAGCGATTGGAAAAAGTGGCAATAAAATCGGAAGCTCATCGATGCACATCAACGGCAGCATAGTTAGTGGTTGCGACCCTCAATTTTTGCAAATCGATTCATTTGTTTTCAACATTAGGAGTATTGAATAATTTGTATGTGGCTGTATATAACACTATGTTTTATATTATCATGAAAAATAATATTTTTTCCCCAAAAAACTAACAAACAATAACACAAAACTGGCAATTAAATCGGAAGCTCATCGATGCACATCGACGGCGACCTATTTAGCGTCGGCGATTTGTTTACAAAGTCATTGTCATGCTTCTCGGCGCACTTAACCATTGTGGCGAGTTGTTCCTGATTAGTATACCCAAGTCCCGTAGCAGGTTTTGTTAATGACGTCACTGGTGCCATTGTTATGTAGCATTGCAAAATATATCTGATTTTGAGTTGAAATCTAATTAAAGACTTCTTCAAATTATTGTTTTTAAGTTTGAATTTTCTTGTTAATCATTATTAAAGGTATTTTATCACTGTATTTCATAGTAGTTGACACTTCAGAAACTTATGACGTAATAATATTGTATCCAATATGCATTTCCCTCACCTTTTGCTATGGTGGCGCAGTACCGAGTGCTTTGCGAATACTAGCTTGCCTGGGGTTCAATTCATTCCGCCCTTATTTTATTCGAGTTGGTATAGTTTGCATGTTGTTGCTATTCATGACTTATACTGATAGTCAGTCATGCATCCCGGATGCTTCACTGATTGCTTCACGGATCAGAGCGCTGCTCGAACGCACGCTAGTAGCGCTTTCGTTCTCCATGGCAACCAGGCGTGAGCCAATGAAAAGCCAGAACGTATTCCCTTTCTGGCTTTTGATTGGCTGACGCCTGGTTGCCATGGAGAACGAAAGCGTTACTAGCGCTACTAGCGTGTGTCCGAGCAGCGCTCAGTTTGATCGGAAACGTCACAGAGCCTCCAAAAATGCCGCACTCGATGTGAACAATGGTAGGGAAGGACGAATTTGTCAATGACCTTCATGAAGTACACCAGGTACTTGTTTTGTATTTTTTCCAAACTTACAACTTTGCATTTGGGAATAATTTTATTTTATTCTTAAATTTAAATAAAATAATTTTAAAACCATAACGGTAGCCTAAGAAATTGTTGCTAACAAAATCAAAAGGTCATTATTTCCCTTTAAAGCAATGAAAGTGCCCCACGCCACGATCGCGGCCTAGAACGTTAGAGACATTTCAGGAGGCGTATTTTTGGTGATCATTATTTCTATCCGATAAAAAATAAATCGGCCGAAGGTTGGGGTGTTGATATTTGGGGTTCACAACTAGCAATAATAAAGAAAGAAACTTGGCAGCTAACTTGAAGAGTATGTGTAGTTGTGCATTACTCTTTACATAATTGGTGACCACAGAGCAAAACAGATTGTTAAATTGGGACTTTTTTCGGCCCCGGAGCAAGTTCTTGTAGGGAATATTTTGGCGCCCACTATATATAGTAAGTTTGCACTTGTTAACACCCCTGCCCATCACGACACGACATCACGACAATCACGACATCACGACACATCACGACACGACATCACGACAAAGGCTGGTTCCGCGCGCGGCTGTGTGGCGTGGACAATGGACGCGATACCATCTCTCCGGACCGGTCCAGCAGCGGGTCGATCTGCACGCGCCTGCAAACGCAAGCGCGACCCAGATTGCTAATGGTCCTGCGTCCTCCTTAATCGGATATATAAACTCGCTTACCCTACGTTCAAGTGAGAAATATAAACACATTCTCTTTCCGGCAGCGCTACCGTGTGTCTCGAGGCGCCACGTCGGTTGAGCACGGAAAATGCTCTTCGACAGATGGCGGCTTCCCTATAGGGAAGAGCGCCACTAAATAATTGAACAGCCGTCACATTTGTAAGACGTTCCAAGATTATACTTACAGAAGCTATTATTTGCTAGTTATAAATTCTATACCATCTGCAAAAACGCGATACATAGTTAATTCATCGTGGGGTGCTAGTAATATTTAATTTGTCCGGTATCAAAATAAAATGTGCTACAATATTTGAAGAACTTGCAAAAATAGATACCATTCAGCTAATTAATAGCACACAAATATGACGAAATGTGTTGGGTTTTAATCTTGTTTATCGCGAGGTTTATAAACATTGTATACTTTCATGGTACTTTTTCCCAGTAGAGAATACATGCGTACCAGAGCCCTTCATGGGATACATTTTCAGCCCCCATTCCGTTCCAGCCCATTCAGCCGGACCCAAACCGTTCCAATCCGAATTCATAATTGATGGGATCCCATTCCCACCCATTCCTACCCATTTCAGCATATTTCACTGTTTGTGGTGCTAAAAAATGATATGGTCTGTCCCAAACCCGTTCCAACCCGTTACATTTCCAGAAATGGCCCCATTCCCACCCATTTCCATCCCGTTCCATAGGTTCCATGGGGATTCCCATTCCATGAAGGGCTCTAATGCGTACCTACTCAGTCAATTTTGCCACCCCCGGCAAAAATCCGTGGCGCCGCCCCTGTGTGCAATTAACTTATAGACCTTTGACATTGTGAATTATCCGTCTTTATCCGTTCACCGCTCAATTAAAGTAGAGTGATCCAAACATATGAGTATATTACTACAAAGGTTAATTTAACTAGTGTTACATTGGTTAGTTTTAAAGCTGCTAAACACCAGCACATGAATCCGTACTCTAATCCAGTTACACAGCTATGCTACACATTACTATACTTTGGCCAAAATTCGCACTGGACCAAACGCAGCTGTCGGCGCGTCTGGTTTACTCGGGTTGGGAGAACGTACGTGACTCTAATATGGGCATGGCTCGAGTCATTATCGGATCGGAAAGGTCCGACTGGGACATAATGATTTTCCGGTCTGAGGGCTGATAAGAGAAAATCGCTAAGACCCACTGACTTGGCTTCGCCATAGCAGCAGAGCCTGAGCTCGAATCGGGCACTGTATCCATTCGGGAGTAGGCTTTTAAGGCAGTCTAGAAACGGGCGTTGAGATTAACTGAGATTCGAGTAAAGTCATTGTTCCACTACTCGGAGAAATAAAGAGATTGTATGGCGAACCATACCTACTGCCGGTCACACTTACATTGCCAGAGCTTTGGAGGGATAGTGTCGGCCAGACGGCCCCAATGCGAGAACTGCGAGACTGCGAGAACTGCCGCCCCGGAGACTGCCGCCCCGGAGACTGCCCGCTCTGCCGTCGCCGCGGCGTTTATCCCGGATAAAATTCGGGACGGTGTTGCCGCCCTTTGGCGATGCCGGGGCCGCTAGACGCGGCAGCTCAGGCGGTGGGAAGCCCAGTCGTGGAAAGACGCACCAGGTGGTACTTAAAAGGATAATTTGGCGGATTTGTACTATCTCGAATTTAAAGAGACTACGCCGAACTTTAGTGGCGTTACCGAAATTAAAATAAAATAGGATACCCCTGACAGAGGGATGGCCTAAAACACTGTGGGCCAAACACTCCCGTTGGGTTCGATGCTGAGGATTATACTTTCGTCTAAAAAGCCGGCTATATACGATAATGGGATCGGGCATCGGGTATCGGATCGGCCCCAGGGCGTAAGCGTTAGCGTAAACTCCGCGTTAAACGGAGTTAAAAATCTTCGCTTTCATATCATGGCTAAACATCATTGAACAGTTCACCTTCACCACCGGAGGGGGGAGGGGCGAAATCCGACCCCCTCCGGTTTTTCAAGGATAGCGCAAAAACGGCGGCACGAAGCGCCGCCGTTTTTTGCACACCTGTTCAGCAGTGAACTTCCCACGTATGTAAAACTCTTGACCTCGGGTCATCTCAGGTCAGGTCACCAGACCAGGTCACGTGATGACCTCAACTCCAAAACGTTTGCAGTAGTACCACAACCAAAGTTTTAAGCTGATTGGTTTAAATCTTGCAGGATTTCATAAGGTCATAGATACCAACAATTTGTTTATCTCGGATTTCTAATATCGGTGACCTAAGGTCAGGTCAATGTCGTGACCGCCAACACTACTTTGTCAATAACTATCGACATAATGAAGGTAGAGAAAGGAAAATGGTACCAATGTGTTTGTCTCGTCGAGACACGTCTCCCACTATGCAACATGACTAATTTGGGTTAACACTTGACCTCGACCTGAGGTCAAATTTCTCAGTTGATCTAACCCGATCATCATTAATATGATTCGAAGCGCCTGGACGAGATAAACACGATGGCGTAAACAAATATTGCGTTATCTTTATTAGGTAGACAGTTATTTACGAAAAACAGTTTTGCAAACAATCACCTTTTTTACATTTGATGACCTCTGGAGCCTAAACTATTGATCTAAGCTCAAATCTGAGGACACGTGAGTCGATTGCATTTTGCAAGGGCTTTCGATTGTTTTTTTTTCCGTTTGCTGCTAACTATCATAGTTCTCGCGATATTTGGGGTGTTCGAAGCGAAGTCTTGGAAACTTGAAAATCTGACCCTTGATGACTCTGGTGACCTCAATATTGACCTGAGAAAAAAAAGTGAACGAATACTTTCGAAAAAGCTTGTCTCCAGCTATCTAACGTCGTTTTCGGCTTGTCGCTACGTTGCGTGGTTTTCGAGATCATAGGGGGGGGGGCGGCGAAATCCCCCCCCCCCCTCCAGGACGTGTAATTATCAGAGGCTCTCCAGGGCGCGTGTTAAGGTACATAAAGCAGACACCAACGTGTTATGCGTGTAGCATATCACGTCAGTATGATATAATATATCATACAATTCATACATATTATGTACCTGCATGAGTGCGATTGTATATGCGTGGTAACTGTGCACACTGTTTTGTACATATTGTAGTCACTTTGTTTAAAAGATAAGCTTAAGCCGTAACGCTCACTTTCCTTTGGTTGGTAGGAACAGGGATATCCATTAATTAATAAACAGCATAATGTGCATACCATA
>JAXIVJ010001064.1:80000-117500 GCA_036785665.1 Chirona hameri | reverse complement strand
GACAGTAATTTTACCGATAATCGCTATATGTCTTCTTTTCCATTGCAAATTTTTTTTCGATTCGGGGTAGTCTATACTTCAGGTTTGTTGTGATTATGGATTGGTTGTTGCTATTAAAAACTATACCTAGGATTTTTAGTTTGTTGACGTACTGTATCCCATGGGAATCAGCTTGTGAATGTAATGAATGCGAATTATTCCCGATTGGGAGACATTTGGTCTTGTCCACATTTAATTGCAAACCTGACAAGGATGATAATGTTTTTATTTCTGATATTGCACCAGGTATTGATTGTGTATCGTTAAGGAACAAAATCAAATCGTCGGCATACTGGGAGAGTCGAACTTCTATTTCGTTGTGAATTGTGATGCCGCGCATTACAGTCGATTTCCGGATGCGATTTGCTAAAGGTTTCACAGCAAGATTAAAGAAGTATCCTGAAGCCGGATCCCCTTGTCTTATTCCACGTTTCATGCCAATTTTTTCACCTAGATATCCATCTAAAAGTATTCGCGAGAAGTTATCCTGGTTTAAGTAAGCAAGCTCTAGCAAATTTGTAAAGTTTTCTCCAAAGTTACAACACTGTAAAGTTTCTAGTAAGAATTTCCATGATATACTCTCGAATGCCGTTTCAAAGTCTGCTGCTACTATGAAACCAGCGTTTTTTTCATCATTTACCTTTTGGATTACGTCATACACTAACCTACTGTTCTCTGCTATGCAACGACCCTTAATGTATGCTGATTGCGATGGGGATATAATATCGTTCATTACACTTTTCAATCTATTTGTTACAGCAGCAGAAATTATTTTGAAGTCTACGTTCAACAGGAAAATGGGTCGCCATCCTTTGACTGTATTTGGAGATTTACCGGCTTTAGGGGTTAAGGTTATTATAGCTTCTCTGTGGGAACAAGGTATAGAGCTTTCTACTACACTTCGCTGAAAAGCGCGGAACAGGAAGATGCCCAAGTGATCCCAAAACTGTTTAAAGAAACTCGCAGTGAATCCATTTGATCCTGGTGATTTTCCATTTGTCATAGACATTAGAGCTGTACTTAATTCCTGCATTGATATGGGTTCTTCAAGTACTTGCTTTTGTTCATCACTGAGCTTGTGCTTAATATTACGTGTAATGAATTCGGTTACGCTTGAATTATTATCGTTAGCACCGGCGCTGTACCGTTCGCCAAGTTGCTCGCTAAATTTTGAAATAATTTACCTCTTCTTTGTGATTATTTGACCGTCGTAATGAAGCATTTGCACTGATTTGAGTTTTCCATTTCCTTTCTCGAGTGACAAGAAATACTTGGTACATCTCTCTCCTTCGTCGTACCATCGTACCCTTGACCTAGTAATGAGCACTTGGATTTTTGGCTTCCTGATCCTTTCGAGTTGTTTTTGAGCTGATATAAGATTGTCTGCATCGCGTTCCTCTCCACTTAATGCAAATGCTTCTCGCATTTGGTTGATATGCGCAATTGCCGTTTGCTCTTCCTCACGAGTTTTTCTCGCCTTCCGCTTAGAATATTTAACGGTTTCGCCTCTAATCAGCATTAATAATGTTTCGTAAAATAGCTTAATATATATTGTGAACTGTATCTCTCCAAATTTTAGATGATTAGATAAAAACGATTCTGCATAAATTGGATTTGCATATTGCTTCACTGTCTCCATGATAATCGATTTAATTGTAGATACGTAATTTTACGCGCATTGTATCTCAGTATATTACACTGTTTTATACACTCCAGCATGGCTTTCTTCTCCTGCTACCGAGATCGTCGTCTTTCATGAGTTAAGCTTGGCTTTGGCCAATTTGGCTTGAGCCCCCCCCCCCCCCCAACTTGGACGAGGAAGTGGGTCAAATCTTAGGATAAATCTGTATTTTGTGAATTTTGATGGTACTTTAAGCGTTTTTTCCCAGCTCAGCCCCCAAAAAAACTTCTCGGGTGAAGCTACACCACTGAGTACTCCATACACTACCTATGAGGTGGTAGACGAAGAGGTGGCTATAACAGCACTAGCCGAGCTGAACAAGTATCTTTTGTAGCTGCGGACTTATACACTGGTGCTGGCTCTTTGCAGCGATATTCTTACTGAAAATGGGTTAATACCATCGCAAGCAGGAGCCCACGGTCAAAAAGTCAACCCTAATGGGCCTGTAAGCGTATGTGTGACGTGTGCATCACTTCAATTCAAAGTCATTTTGGGAGGAAACTTTTTGTCAAGAGGCTATGTGTTGAAACATGCAATGCCACGACGACTGATGTTTTACTCATAAGTTACCATGTTCTTTGTCTTGATGCGACAAACTGTTTAGAAACCACTTGTGTCGGTAAGGGTCATGCGTCGTGCATAGTGATGGAGTCCCAAAGAACTAAACATACCTATACAAGAGAAAATAGCCATGCAACTTATTAAATAGAAGGGAAATACATGAAGATTATGTTGTAACCGTTTAAATATATCTAATTCACATTTCCGGAACAACCACAACAGTGCAGGCATGTAATATCGCCGGGACAAAATAAGTGATATTGGGATGGTTATAGAAAAGTGTCAAATATTTGGCGATTTTTCCACCCCTAAATTGTTTTATTTATTAAAAATGTATTGCTATATTTGAAATAAGCACAATCCTATTAACTAAGAAGTGTCCCATGTCGAAAATATTATATTCGTGTTGTGAAGCTGCGTTACGAAATGGGCGATTTTGGGGTATTTAAAGAAAAAGCTGAAATGTTTAACTTTTTTTGCGACCCATAAATATCTTCCGATTTCTAAAAAAAAATATATATCACTAGAATCACCATAGTCTAAATAACAGAAAAACAGTACGCCACAAGGAAAATTGTGAATTCGTTTCGTATAATCGCGTAGACAAGATGGGCGATTTTAGGGCATTTATAGCAAAACATGGAATTTTCGGCGATTTTTCGCGACCCCTAAATATTTTTTTGATTTCAAAATGTTTTATACCATTGGACTCAGCGTAGTAGAAATAACGGGAAAAGGTGTGCCACCAAGAAAATTTAAAATTCGTGTACAAATGAGCCGGCCTTCTGCACATTGGTGATGTGACGTGGCCTCTTGTCTGGTCAGTGGTCACTCGCAGGTCTGCAATGGTGTCATCTCACGAGATGTGCAACAGGCAATGTTTCTGGGTCACTTACGTCCCATTCCACTTCATATAGATAATTGCCGAACGGTTTTGAATGCCGATTAACTGTTTTGAGAAATGTCGAACTTAGCACAGGTTATTGCACTGGCGGATCTAGGGTCCGAGAATGGGGGGGGGGGGTAAAATTTCGCTCTGCTTCAGCAGCGAAAAGTTGTTGACCGGAGGGGAGGGGTGGAGTCGGGTCGTCAGCGCGAAAAATCGTTGAGCGGGGGTGGTGTGGTGTCGGGGTCTGAAGCGATGGTCATTGACGGTGGGAATTATTTTTCCTTCCTAATTATGACTTCTTACAGCCAATGCAGTAACACGCGGGGCGGGGGACATCCTTGTATTGAATGCCCGTCATGCTCCTGGGGGGGGGGGGGGGGGATTTGCCCCTAATGCGCCCACTCCTTTGGATCCGCCAGTGGTAAAAACCAGACAAACCCAATTTAACCTCTTCTGTCGCTTTCATTTTTTTTTTTGTAGCTGAGTTCATGTTGAGTCTGATCTTGACTAGATGGAAATGCTAAAAATTGTGAGACCTCTACTCGTAGCACCCATAAAATGCACCGGGATAAGTACCTAAGCATGGTGCAAAATGGGTGTCAGATTTAAAATTGGTACCTGAAATTACTTGAGTCTGGATATGACCTGAGGCCAAAGTACCCATCCCAAGCTATAGTAATTTAAAATAACCTTGACAATGAAAAATATTAACCTTACCTACACATTCACAAACTGTGAATTTTATTTGGCTACATGTTTATATGGAAAAGGAAAACAACGATACCCAAGTCCCAGTCACAATTCCTCAAATACTGTCGAAATGCGTTCCACGCACGCTATTCAGCGCTATAAACTTTGGCGCCAAAACGCGATGTTTTTAACTTACGTTGGTTGTAGGAATCGCTCCATATCGAAAATAGCGCCAGACGCGCCACGCGTATTGGGAAATGTCGAATATAAAGCCAAGGCCCATCATACTTAGGGACAACGGCGTACCGAGTATCAACTATCAGGTCATGCAGGTCATGACCTGGTCCTTTGGATCCGAGGCGCCCATGCAAAGCTGGCGCCCCTCCGATCAGTCACTACGCCCCTCTGGCCAGTGACGGCGCCACTCCGGCAAGTGAGGACGCTCCCCCGGCCAGTGATGGCACTCTTGTGGTCAGTGACGGCGCCCCGGCCAGTGAGGGCGTCCACTGCCATGGACGGCGCCCCTCCGGCCCGTGACAGCGCCCCTCCGGCCAGCGACCACGCCCCTCCGGCGAGTGATGGCGCCTCTCCAGCTAGTGACGGCGCCCCTCCGGCGAGTGACTGCCCCTCTTTGGCGAGTGACGGCACCCCTCCGGCCAGTGACTCTCCTTCCGCACGGTGCGGAAGGAGAGGCGCCCCCCCCCCCCCTGCAAAATTTCGCCAATATTGGTGGCGGCCCCGTCGATCGGGTGGCGCCCCTCAAGACAATGACCTGGTCCTTTGTGAATTTCTGCGTACGCCAATGCTTAGGGAGCCATAAGTCAGTCAACGCTCAAGATATTGTTTTGACTTTTGGTTTGTGCATCGTCCACACTTGGTTCTCCAATACATATTCTGTCCTTTTCATATGATTTATATTTTATATGATTTTATGAAGAAGAGAAAATTTGTAGAGAAAAAAAATCCACAAAATCAAAATTTCCAAACATGTTCAAAAACCGGAATATATATTGGAGAACGAAGTATAGACAATACCCAAACCGAAATTCAAAGCAATATCTTTAGTTTTGGCTGACTTATGGCTACTTAAGTATGATGGGTCTGAATTTTGTATTCGATATTTCCAAATATGCACGCGTCACTTTTCCTCCTGCTACCAAAATAATACAAAATATAGGAAACACGAACGAGGAAGAAAAAATAACGATTTTGTTTTGGTCGCAAAAGGTTATTTTTTTGCAGTCCCATTTTTCATCGCCAGTTTCCCATTTTCATCGCCAGTTTCAGCGGATTTTTTTTTGGGGGGGGGGCTAATTTCTATTGCCGCCCCCGTCGAGCGTGGAGGGGGGGCTTTTGCCCCTGATGCCCCCTGGATCCGCCAGTGTATATATTCCGGCTTTTTCATATGGTTTGATATTTTATATGATTTTATGAAGGAAAAAAATTGGAGAAAAATCCACAAAATCAAAATTTCCAAACATATTGAAAAACCGGAATATATATTGGAGAACGAAGTATAGACAATACCCACACCGAATTTCAAAACAATATCTTTAGTTTTGGCTGACTTATCGCTACTTAAGTATGATGGGTCTGGATTTTGTATTAGACATTTCCAAATAGGCACGCGGCACTTTCCCTCCTGCTACCAAAATGCTACACATGGAGGAAACACGAACGAGGAAAATTTTCGATTTTTGTGCTCGCAAAAAGTTATTTTTCGCAGTCAGTACCCATTTTTCATCGCCAGTTTTAGCGGATTTGGGGGGGGGGGCTAATTTCTATTGCCGCCCCCGTCGAGCATGGGATGGGGGGGGGGGCTATTACCCGTCGTCCGCGGGATTCGACTACCCGTCGCCCGCGGGATTCTGTTGCTCCCGCTAGGCTGTCACGGGCCCTAAAATTCTCCGAGATCGCGACTCCTTTAGAGCTAGGTTCCGCAGACAACACTAGGCTTCCGGACTCCGCGATGGACTTAACCTAGCTTTTTATCCGGACCGGATGGCTATCGTTTTGAGGTACGGCACCACCGGTTCCAATTCCGTATCAACTCCGGTGTCAATATTTTGAGTTTCAGCGTGATCTATGGTATCATTGAACTCATATGCATATGTGCATGCACAACAACGGTTCGTTGTACCTCTTAGATATTATGATTCTCAAAATCAGCGCATCAAGGTCTATCTGCGTAGTTTCCAACCAACCCTGTTTGAGACCAGTGCCGACTCATGTGGGTGCCTACCACTGCGCGTGGCGCGTGCCGCGTGAGGGGTGTTGAAAAGCGTTTTCTCGCATAAACTCTGCAACGGCTGAGCCGATTGTGTGCAAATTTGGTGTGTGGTTAGGGACCCCTCAGCCGCCAATTTTCCACAAGTCAGGGGTGGGGTGCCTCTGCACGTGCGCACGTGCACATCCCTATTATATATCTCAGGAACGGCTGAGCCGATTGTGTTCCAATTTGGTGCATGGTTAGGGACCTCTCAGCCGCCGCTTTTCCACAAGTCAGGGGAGGGGTGGCTTTGCACGTGCGCACGTGCGCACCCCTAATCTATATCTCTGGAACAGCCGAGCCGATTGTATTCAAATTTGGTGTGTGGTTAGGGACCTCTCAGACCCCACTTCCCCACGAGTCAAAGGTGGGCGCCTCTGCACGTGCGCACGTGTGCACCCTTTTTTGTATCTCAGAAACTACTTGCCCGATCAAGTTGAAATTCCCCATACATTTCCTTCGCGCTCACTCGTTCATCGCCAACTACGTCGGTATATGGTGTCAACAAATTAATTGAAGATTTTTTTTTTGAAAATAGTATAACTCAAAAATAATTTGCTATACCTGTTAGATATTATGATTTTCGGAATCAGCGTACCGAGCTCTATCTGTATAGCTATTTGCAGCGTCATCTATGGTGTCAACCGAAATTTGGGAAATTGTGTAATTGATATAACTAAAAAACGGTTCGTTGTACCTCTTAGATAATATGATTTTCAGAATCAGCGCCTCAAGATCTATTTGTATGGCAATTTTAAGCGTGATCTATGGTGTCAACCGAAATTTGGGAAATTTTGTAATTGGTATAACTCAAAAACGGTTTGTTGTACCTCTTAGATAGTGTGATTTTCAGAATCCGCGCCTCGAGATCTATCTGAATGACAATTTGCAGCGCATTTTATGGTGTTAACCGAAATTTGGGAAATCTTGCAATTAGTATAACTCAAAAAGGGTTCGTTGTACCTCTGAGATATTATGATTTTCAGAATCAGCGCGTCGAGATCTATCTGTATGGTTATTGTCAGCGTGATATATGGTGTAAATTGTTTTCTTTCTTTGTTTTGTAAACATGTATAACTCAAAAACGGTTAAGTGTCGTTACGGACCGATCCGCTCATTTGGGGTTTCCAGCGCAAGCCCGGGCGTTAGCCCGCCATAGGGAAATCTGCCCAAAATCGTGAAATAATCTATATAGCTCCGGACTGAGCAGAAAATCTGAAATTCGCCGCGAGATTCCCAGTAGAGCCGAGTCTCCGCCTTTCGATGCACTGCTCCTGGTCACTGTAGTACCAGTACTTAACCCGCCAATTTGTGTTAAACATTTGCATGCAACCCGATTTTAGCATAGGAAATGCACGACATTATGGCTCCTTCATATTATATCGAGTCCTCACAGAAACCGTACAAACATTTTCGAATTTCGCCGCGCACTTTCAGGTGGAAACATATCTCAGGAGTCGGAAAAAATACCCGGAAGGTCGTCCTACTGTACCTTAAGCCGCCAAATTGTATTGCATTTGCAACTTTTTTGTGCAAATAGCCTAAATGTTTTTAGACGCTACAACGCATTAAATAAGCCGAATATTGCGCACATTTAAACGTGCCATACTCGTAGGTGATGTCAGGTGTAATGGTAAACATGGACACCGGGTAATATTTGTTTGCAATATATGCAATTGACACGCAACGGCTGAGATACAATGCTTACTACCGTACCTATGCTACGCAAATTAATCATTGAATGTCTTAAAACATATGTCATGAACTTCGACGGATCTTCGCCCAAGCACGATGAACTGGATATGTGCAAGCTTAGATATATTGCAAGCTGATGTTGCAGTGTTGCAACTTATAGAAGAAGACAAAATACATTTTATTCTTTTGATCTCGTCAGGTCAAAGGTCACATTGAGGTCAAGCTAATTTTCTACCCTTTTTCATAATAGTCCCACACTGTGGAGTATTCTGTATTTGTTTGATTCCGCTAAGTCTGTTAGCACAGAAGATACAAGCGTTTGATTGATATAAAGTAGGTACACACAATATTGTGACCTTGTATAACCTCTAAATATGACCCTTGAGGTCACCTGGAGCTAAAAGTGGTTGTGTATGTTTCTTTCACCTGACACTACAGGTGTACCCATTTTCATCCAAATCGGAGCGGGTCGTTTTTTCTGTTCGGCCAGACCCTTATTCCACTATGATCACGTATAAATGAAGGAAGCCGGGCAGCAATTTTCGTTTCACGTGGAAAATATCGAACGGACCACGACAGAAATGGTTGGAAACGAATGAAGAATCATTTGTATAACACACAGAGAGCATTTTCCAGCCCTAGAGGTCATATTATTTAGGACAGAGGTAGAAGTCAAGGACCCAGTACCGAAAACGATCGTTCAGTAACGTACCTCTTAGATATGTTGATTTTTGGACTCAGCTCGGCAATATGTATCTGTGTGCAAGTTTTAAACGTGATCTATGGTGTACAAGAATGGGCATGCGAATGTGAACGTGAACATCGTGCAACTATACACAGTTCAATATTGAATGTATACCCAGTCACGAACCACGAACCACGTGGTGCGTGGTTCGTGGGAACCACGAAGGAATAAACGGGCTCCTACGGTTCACATTACCCAGCCTGAAGCGATTTTTCGCCGCCTACAAGCAAGGCTCCCGCCAGCGCGCACAGCCCAGCGCAGCCAGGCAGCAGAGACCCCGCGGGCGGTGGCGGCGGCACCTCCGCTGCCGGGTTCCACTGTACACCACGAAGTGACGTCACTCAGCTAGCGTTCAGTCGCACCACCGTCTATGATGAGCTTTGGATGTGGCAATCGTTGGATGACATGATTGTGGATGCTGCGAGTTTAAATGATGTGAATGTCCCCTACCAATGCGAATGTTGGATGTCGCGAGCGTTATATGCTGCGACTTTGGATGGTACAAGCATTGTATGCTACAACCTTGGATGCTTCAATACGCACCCGTTGGACCGCATGGCAGACTGATCGTCTGTTAAGATTCAATTAACTGCAATACAAGTGCAATAAATACAATAGAATGCAAACATTACAACTTAAAGCTATATATGCACGCCACAATATTGTGCTATTCAACTCGGATGTCATCCCTGATGATTGTGCAATTTACAGAAACTTAAATTAATGTGACATTTACCTGGCGATATAATACAAACGGAGAATTCAGAGATACTGTAATTGTGCTACGCAATTAGCGCCGGAGAATTCATAAATGGCGGTCGCTCAGCAAAGTTAGGGACGGTCTGTTTGTCTTTCTGTCTGTCGCTCTGTTTGTTTTTCGGCACCTGGAGCCCGAACGGCCCGACCAATTTCGACGTTCAATACGCCAATTTGGAGGAAAGATGATGGTGCCGGTCGCGGGTCGATCGGTGCAACGTACTGCAAAACGGGCCTCTGTAATCTGCATGACATCTTTCGGCAAGCGCCACAGGCCGAAGCGAAGGAATGGGGATGCCATACTCGCATGTTACAATTGTCACACGCAGATGCACCCTATCGTGGACCGGTTACCTAGGAGTTCGGCGACCGCCAAGGGTGCAACATGCAACACCCAGGAGGTGCAGACTCGTGAACTTTCGATCCTCCGCAGGTCGAATGCGGGGTGACGCGAACCGCATGTTCGCAGATCACGCGCACCCTCCCGCGAATCAGTGACCTTGGTGGTCCCTGACCACGAGCGGTGCAAACTGCACACCCTACATTTACAGGGATGCAACCTCTTGGACTTTCGGTTTCTGTCAAACTTTTCCGTCAATGAACTAGGCATGTCAAATTTGATGAACGAATAGAGTTCGACGAGCGCTTTCTGGTGCCGCGCTGTATCACTTAGTGTAGGGGAGACTGGGAGAACGCCGAACAACGGGAAAACCCGAAATGTCAATTACGCTTAAGTGCGTGGGAGATGCCAGCTTCTGCTGACATTTTCAGAAGGCTTAGCTAGAAATGGTGTGTTGCTGCTGAAATCGCGCCGGTACTGCCATTTACTGAGATGCAATGCGCCGGAGAATTTTTCCGCCGAATGCGCCGGAAACTCTACAGAATACCTGGTAGATATTCTGCAGAGTTGGGACTCTTTTGGTACGTATAAATCAACAAGCTATTTTAGAGGGTTATAATTTGTTCGCTGGTGCATGATACTTGGATATTAATGATTGTGCCCGAATCTGCAATGTATAAGGATAACTCAAGGATATCTCTCGACAGCAATAGATGTCATGTCGACATGTCAAGACATGTCTCCCGGCGCAAAGCCGAAATAGCGCTGAAAAAATGTCGGCGTTGCGAAATTTGGTCTGGGTGTTGAAAAATTTGACCTTTTAAAAAAACGTCCTTCTATTTCCATAAACATTTTCTCCTGAATGGCATCCTTCAAAAAGGACAACTGTAGTTGCAGCACTCGCATATACAAAGTATAAGTGTGTGGTTTTAAATATTGCTGCGTTTGCAAGTCTGCAGAATATTTTAGTATGCGACCGCTTATAATTTAATCCGTAAATTGTAATCCTTCAACACTTGGTAAGGAACGCTTAACACGCGCCTTGGAGGGCCTCTGATAATTACACGCCCTGGAGAGGGGGGCGGATTTCGCCCCCCCCCCCCTATGATCTCGAAAACCACGCAACGTAGCGACAAGCGAGAAACGACGTTAGATAGCTCGAGACAAGCTCTTTCGAAATTATTCGTTAATTTTTTTTTTCAGGCCAATATTGAGGTCACCAGAGGTCATCAAGGGTCAGATTTTCACATTTTCAAGACTTCGGTTCGAACACCCCCAAATATCTCGGGAACTATGATAGTTAGCAGCAAACGGGAAAAAAAAACAATCGAAGGTCATTGAAAAATGCAATCGACTTAGGTGTCCTCAGATTTGAGCTCAGGTCAATAGTTTAGGCTCCAGAGGTCATCGAATGTCAAAAAGGTGATTTTGTTTTCAAAACTGTTTTCTCCAAATAACCTTTTACCTAATAAAGATAAAGCAATAATGTTTACGCCATCGCGTGTGTCTTGTCAAGGCGCTTCGAATCATATTCATGGTGACCGGGTTAGGTCAACTGAGAAATTTGACCTCAGGTCAAGGTCAAGTGGTGACCCAAGTTGGTCATGTTGCATATTGGGAGACGTGTCTCGACGAGACAAACATATTGGTACCGTTTTCTCTTCTCTATCTCCATTATGTCGATAGTTATTGATAAAACCGTGTTGGCGGTCACAAAATTGACCTGACCTTAGGTCACCGATATTAGAAATCCGAGACAAACAAATTGTTGGTATCTATGACCTTATGAAGTCCTGCAATATTGAAACCGATCGGCGTAAAACTGTGGCTGTGGTACTACTGCAAACGTTTTGGAGTTGAGGTCATCACGTGACCTGGTCTGGTGACCTGACCTGAGATGACCTGAGGCCAATAATTTTACATAATGCGGGAAGTTCATTTCTAAACAGGTATACAAAAAACGGCGGCGCGCAGCGCCGCCGTTTTTGCGCTATCCTCGAAAAACCGGAGGGGTGGGCGGATTTCGCCCCCCCCCCTCCAGGGCGCGTGTTAAAGCTCATAAACTTTAAGTTCCAAGTAAGAGAAGGGCTACCTTGACTCAATCGGCATTGCCCGCATTTGGGGGGCACACAAAAATTTACCTTTTCAGAGATTTCGCTTTGTACCAGCTGAATTATATATCTGATGGCTCAATTGTCAAACCTGTTTTTGATAGGCGATTGATGTGGCTTCCCATTGATATGTGTAGATATTCTGTAGAGTTATTTGTCTGTGTTGTTACAAGGATCCAAACATAATTTGGCGTTCACCCGTCTCCCCTACCCGGGCACTGGGTGCGCCCCAATTGGTGCACCCCTCTGCCAGTGGAACGGAAGCACTGCCTCCAGAGCGCTGCGAATTGGTGTGCTGGTGCATCCGTGCAAGCATCACAATTGTGAGCGTTTTTGACCGAACACAGATAAAAACCTCCACGTGCATGGGGTGTATCCCTTTATGCACCACCTGCCATTGCCGCCAAATGCCGCCTTCCCGAACTCTGCCAATCGGCACACTGGGACAGTGGTACATCAATTTGAAAAATGGTCGAAATGGTTATTTAAAGTTTTTTGAACGAATTGCGGTCAAGATCTCCACGTGCACTCGGCGCACCCCTTCGTCATTGGAGCGGAAATCAGAGAGTGTAGTTTGGATAACACGCGCACCTCTAGCATCTCCGACTTCGAAACCGAAACTGATGTCGGTTACCTAGGTATTGATCGTATTGGTTTGTCTTTAATAAAACAAACAGCCTTTTGGAACTATATTAACCACAAGTGCTCCCAAATTTGTCCTGTAAGGCCGCAAAGGTAGTAACAGTGAGTCGTACAATAGTAACGGGGAGTCACTCTGAATAGCTCCGTGGACGGTGAGTTGGTGCTCAGCTCAGACGGTGAGTTGGTGCTCAGCTCACCGGTGACTGACTCGTCGCGGACGAGGACGACGTGAGAGGCGTTATTGGCTCTGAGCACGTCCAGAATGAGTCGCTGCACGCCGCCACTCCACGTCGGACCGCACAGGACGCCGGTGATGAGGGCCGACCACAGCATGACAGCGCCGTACCGCGCCGGAGACACCATACCGGCTACAGACGAGGAACACCGTCCGCATCAAACACACGGCCATTTTATTATCAACACGAACACTTTAACCAGTCAAAAATATAGATATTTCTTCTTTTTTGAGGCATCGTCCATACTTGGTTCTCCAATTATCTTACGGTTTTTGAATATGTTTGAAAAGTTTTATTTGGGGAAATTGTTGGGGAAAATGACGTCACTAGATTGACAATATCTCAAAATCGACGAAACTGCTTCATTTTTGCGCCAAGGACGTGAAATTGATATGGGGAACAGGTAAGTATATTGTATACGACAGTGCCTCGACTAAGCAATTTTCACTAGGGTGGCATTTCGAAAAATGTTGTTAAGGCATTATGTGAAACATACCTGTTGATACAGTGTTTTAATTTCTAACCAATGTGATAATGACATCAAGTTAAGCATAGTCGACAAATTTAGGGAAATATTTACATTCTTCTTTCCAAACAACATATTCGCACGCAAGGTCTAGTGACGCTCTTCTCTATCTCACAGACAGTATATTTAGGTATACGTTAACTATGTTTTTGGTCCCACTAAGGGGCCAAATCTGGTCACTGGATGGGTAGTGTGTAATTACTTCTGGGGCATTTGCCCTCCAGTTAACATGTTCGCCGAGGCCGAGGTACACGCATTTTCACGTGATAGCGTTGTTTAGGTATTACGAATGTTTGTCAGTGTGACAAAAGCTCCAGTCCATGAGGCGATGAAATAAGTCACACTGAGAAGAAGAAAAAAACATGAGGTCACAACATATACCTGAAATGCTTACCAGTGTTGGAAGTGCCAGGATTACTAGTGCCGGGAGACGTTCTACTGAGCCGGCTGTGACTCTGGGGCCTCTGGGCAGCTGGACGATCGGCATACCCACCGGATTGTGCAGGTGGTGACAGGACGGTGGCGCCGGTGGCTCACACGCAGTGTAGCTCCTCTGGCCTCCAGCGGCTCCCGTCTGACCTCCAGCGGCTCCCCGTCTGACCTCCGCTCCCCGTCTGACCTCCAGCAGCTCCCCGTCTGACCTCCGCTCCCCGTCTGACCTCCAGCGGCTCCCGTCTGGCCTCCAGCGGCTCCCGTCTGAACTCCGCTCCCCGTCTGACCTCCAGCGGCTACCGTCTGACCTCCAGCGGCTCCCCGTCTGACCTTCGCTCCCCGTCTGACCTCCAGCAGCTCCCGTCTGGCCTCCAGCGGCTCCCGTCTGACCTCCGCTCCCCGTCTGACCTCCAGCGGCTCCCGTCTGGCCTCCAGCGGCCCCCGTCTGACCTCCGCTCCCCGTCTAACCTCCAGCGGCTCCCGTCTGACCTCCAGCGGCCCCCGTCTGACCTCCAGCAGATCCCGTCTGACCTTCAGTGGCTCCCCGTCTGACCTCCGCTCCCCGTCTGACCTCCAGCGGCTCCCGTCTTACCTTCAGTGGCTCCCCGTCTGACCTCCGCTCCCCGTCTGACCTCCAGCGGCTCCCCGTCTGACCACCAGCGGCTCCCGTCTGGCCTCCAGCAGCTCCCCGTCTGACCTCCGCTCCCCATCTGACCTCCAGCGGCTCCCGTCTGGCCTCCAGCGGCTCCCCGTCTGACCTCCAGCGGCTCCCGTCTGGCCTCCAGTGGCTCCCCGTCTGACCTCCAGTGGCTCCCCGTCTGACCTCCAGCAGATCCCGTCTGACCTTCAGCGGCTCCCGTCCGACCTCCAGCGGATCCCCGTCCGACCTCCAGCGGATCACGTCCGACCTCCAGCGGCTCAGACACGGTGTGGCTCTACTGGTGGCAAGGGTAGTGGCGGACCAACCATCGATCTATAGGTTCCCGCTCATACTGCGCCACTAACCATTTCTCTTGTAGACATGTCACGCCTGTTACAAGTTGCCAATGTCAATACCCGAAGCACCCTCGCAACTTCATTAGGACGCATAATCGATTTACTGTTATACATTATATGTGTGGGCGCCTGACGCCCTTGCTCGCATGCATGGCTAAGCGGTGGTTAAACTTTTCGTAGCTTCAAACACTAACTTGACGTATAATGAGGCTCAGTTACTAGAAGTTACTCGCGGCGGCCAATGGCAGTGCTCGTGTACGCCCCGGGTGGAGTTTCCTATTCAAATGGTGGGGCCACTGCCCCACCAACTTTGTGTTTTGCCCCACCAACTCTTTTCAGATTTGGAGGTCATCCGGCATTAAAATGGTCATTTTCACCTCAATCAAACAAAACAACCAAGCAAAATGACATTTTGCCCCACCAACTTTCTTGGAAAACCTCCACCCATGGTGTACGCTCGAAGTGCAGGTGCCAAGATATCTAAGCGATATTTGATGCAATTCAGGGTGCAAGGTAACCTGCTGTTTTTTTTATCGCAGCGTTCGATAAGTTTACAGTCTTTTTATTGACGGTAAGTCGACTAAAGAAGAGACGACTTTACTCTGACTTGACCCAACTTTCAGTATTTTATTCGATCCAATTCTGATGATGTGTCGAGTCAGTTTTGAGCTGAAATTATCTCACCGTTCCCGAATCAAGCACGGCCCTGATATAACCGAAGGTTGGTTGAAAATTTGATAACACTATTCTTTGGAATTGTGTTTCCATTGTGATAAAGGGTGGCTGTACCAGGCGGTTTCTGGTAGGAGTGAAGGGGCCTCAAAAGCGGCATGGAATAATCAAACTCGACAGATATGGCGTTAACCCTATTTGTAACAGGCTCCTGGCTACCCCTATTTGTAACGGGGGGCGGATTCCGCCCCCCTCCCCCCCGGACATCTCGAGATCTACCCGTCCGATTTGCAAAAATGAAACGGCGTTTGGTTCCCCTCAACACGATATACATTTCTAAATAATAAGAAAATATACATTTTTGATAGGGGGGCAACAGGGGGAAAAAACTACACATTTTAGTGGTATTTTTGATCCAACATAGCTGTCATGTTTATCAACCGATTTTAACACAATAAATAAGAATCGATATTGGAATTGAATTGGAAATTGATATATGGCGGTGACGTTTGAAAATTCAAAAATCATAGGCGTGTGCAGGTCACTCAATATGGGGGTGAAGTAAATGCGTAATAAAACCATTTTTTGATGTTGTTTTTTTATAAATGAAATGGTATGTTATTGTGACATTAGACAAAACAGTTATTAATCATATGTTTTGCCATAGGCGGTACTAGGTTAGTGAAAAAGGGAGGTCAAATTGGAGATAAAAAATATTAACCGCAGGCAAGTTGCTACCCAGCACTATAAATAAGTTACTGATCGTAGATAGTTCCTTTTTGCATGTTGTACTTCATCATAGGCGTATCCAGGATCCAAATTGGGGAGGCGCGAGACCTTTTGATAAGTATATTATCAGCTATTATGATACTAACTAGTCAAAAGTGACTATTTCAATTAAAACTTCAATTCACATTCTTACCCCCCCCCCCTTTTTACCTTACCTGGACTCGCCTTTTATCTTATAATCGTTCGTAGAGTACCCTGTGGTGCGTGTTTCATCCGAAAACTGCAGTATGTTATGTCATTGTACGCCCATGCCTCTTAGTTTCCTTGCAATAATATGACCTCCTTTCTTCGATTCCTGAGCGCGCCTCTGCCAAAAATGACTTTATTCCCTTTTCTAGCCTGATATGTGCATATATCATTATAAGCTAACCGTCTATTGCGCCGTTATCGCTGGCATATCGTCATCACCATGTCAGTCACCCTCCCCCCTTTCATGTGCCTGAACACGCCCCTGAAACTCTATATGTAATAAATTATGAAAATAATGGAAGCAGAAGCTATCTTTTACATCTTGATAGCTATAAATGCCCCTTACATTGCTCTATTGGCTTCCCGCCAAGCATTGAATACTTCCTGGAACCCCCCCCCCCCCCCCTTGCATAGGTACTACCGCTATGGGGAAAGTTAGGGAGAAGACGATGTCATATTGCGCCCGGTTCGTAAATGCGCCATATCCCTCTGTAGAAATTCCCAGAGGGATTAAGAGTATTTGTTTGTGTTTGCCGGATTGTCCATGTTTAAGATTGTCTATTTCCCCAATACTCAGGTATATGCCACATCCACATTAAGACAAGCCACGCCCCTGCCTATTGGCGACGCCCCTTGTTTTCGCATCAGGTTTCTTATACAGAACTTCGTTGACAAAGGAAAAATTAACCCGCGCCCCGTTGGGGGGTCTAAATCTCCCCCCCCCCCCCCCTCACGAATATTTGTAATTACTAAACAACAGAGAGAGGTATCGACACTACATTTGCAGTATCTTCCCCCCCTCCCCCCAATCAATTATACACCCGACTGTAAAAGGAAAATATGTTAGACCCAAAACCTTTTGAGAAAAGAATATGACGTTTAATGACGTCATGTCAGGCCATTTTTGACCAAAAAGCAATAAATGTTCGACGAATCGTATATAATCGAGTTTTGAAGAAAATCGCAAATACAAAACGGCAAACCAAAGAAAATGACATTCTCTTCAAAATGGCTGTCTCGGATTTCCGAAATATTAAGTTTTTGGCCCCAAAATTAAACAAACTGATTTGTTCAGAAATAAACACAAAAAATAATTTTGTTTGAAGATATTAAAAACGGAATATTTATTGAAGAACCAAGTATGGACCAAATTTCAAAAAATATCTTTATTTTAGACTTATGGCTCTCCAAGTATGAGTAACTCATGACGTAATTTTTTAAGTTGAGTTTTTTGGCATTTATTGACCACATACAGACAAAGGAATGCCACTCCTTTATTTCTGAGACAAAACTGGTCTAGAATCATGCCTTTTTGTTTAGATTAACCAATTTCAAAATTTGACTTTATATGTCCTAACCTTGACATTAACTTCACGTAAGGGTCAGTATAACTTCACGTAAGGGTCAGTCCAGAGGCAGATCCAGCCGCTCAGTTTGGGGGGGGGGGCAAAACTTTTCGGCCTTCAGCAGGCACGTAGCCAGAATTTGTATCAATGCTGTTGACGGGGGGAGGGGCGGTAGGGTCGGGTTGTCAGAAAATCTCATTGTATCTAGTGTAAATTTGTTTTGCTCTGGGAGGGGGGGAGGGGGCACGGGGGCTCATGGCCCCCGTGCCCCCCCCCCCCATTTGGCTACGTACCTGACCTTCAGATACCCAAATTTCGTTGCAAAGACTCTGACGTCGAGAGCCGATAACTGACAAGCACCTGTTTTGGAGACGGCCGTGTCATAACGGTATCACACAAACGATAGGATGTAAACAAGTAACGCCAAGCATATATACAAAACTTTATCAATATGCTGACGCAAGTTTTAAAGATGATATTAAATAGACATCGAAATTAAAGTGTGATTTCTTTACCCAAATGTAGGAATGAGCCTGCTTCACACGAGGAGGTTTGGCGTCTCCGTTATCGTTTTGTCACAGCTCTCCGTGCAGACGAGCGGCAAATGCGCGGAACGCTAGCCTGTTGCTTACCGGGTCAGGTTTGTAACCTAATTTCACTTTTGTTTTCACTTTTGTTACATAGGAATAGGATCATAAGACGACCAAATGAACCGTGTGAACAAATCTGGATAACCATAACTTGGTATAACTTATCACCTCCATAAAATACGGTTATACATTTAGCGTTCGTACGATACTTTTCCTTTTTTATAAAAGAATTGACGACCCACTTGATCGCCAACTTTTATGGACTCGCCAGCGAACACATTGGTCATATTAGCGCTCAGGGGCCATAGCTCTACCGGGGTTCGAAACCCGGCCTCCCCACGTAAGAGCCAGACGTCTTAACCACTCGGCTGTTAGGCCGCCTGTGCGTTCGTACGATAATTTAAAGTCACTACATTATCCAAATACGACGGACTTGTAACACATACATGGAGCTACGCTACCATCACGAATATGAGCCTCTCCGCGATCTGGATGTCACTTACTGCCACGTCGTCACCAAGAGTCGTAAGTGATTCAGATGCTCGAAGGTGAAAACGATGATTATTAGAACGTTCGCCCTTTAACAAAACTGAATATCTCACTGGACAATGGACATATAGGCTAGGAATATCTTTATGAAAATACGAAATACAACCAGAGCTAAAACGTTATCTTCGGCGAAAGTATATATGAATGTATTTGTGTAAAATATTAAACGAAGGATTTGGCATGGAACTCTTCGTACCACAACTGCAGGGGCACAACCACGTCTAAAAAAGTGGTACGGACAAATTGGCGTTGGGGGCGCCATCACTCAAGGGGGGCGCCATCGCCCAAAAATAGCAATATCACAAATGTGTTTTTTTTTAGATGTGTATGTAGCATGTATGTACCTGTAATCTACTGTAGTGCTACAAAATAATGCTTCCATCCCCATAGTCAATATGAGACCACTGGCGGAGCCAGCCTCTCTCCGTGGGGGGATCTTTTTGTGGCAAAAAAGTACCCCCTCCATTTTTTCACCTCCACGGATTTGGGCCGGTCACCTTATTTTGGTATTCGAGCTTAAGAAATTCACTTTTTCGGAGAGAAAAAAAAACACAAAAACGCGACATTCCGTAGCATATACATATATAAGTAACAATAACGTTTAGCTCACACCAACTCGCAGGGTCGTCGCCGGAAATTTTTTAGTGGGGGTCGGCTGAAATAGGGAAAAAATATTTTTTTGTCTGCGTGTATTTTTTTGTCTTTTTTTTTTTTTTTGTCTGCGTGTATTTTTTTGTCTGCCTTTGCAGCATTTTTAATGTGAATTTTCATATTATAGTAGGTACTTGTTATTTAGCGACGCCAAACAGCGCATTTTTTACGAGTTTGCCTGATAAAACCCATAAATATAGGCGGTGGGCCTTGTAGAGGATAAGAAGGTAAAAATGTTATTCATTAAATTCAGCGTTACGACGAACCGAAGACGATGACGATGGCTTCGTTATGACGATGTCCACCGATGTGACGCCGCGAAGCGGCGTGACAATTTAAATTTTAGGTCGTGGAAAATATTTTTGTTTCTATTTGAACCAGACCGTGATTGGAGTCAAGCCTCAGGTAACCCCTTTTTCTGGTTGCACATCTCCGTGTGATGAAAAAATATTGAAATGAAGCTAGTTTTCATATGGTAGTTTTTCATATATTTCATATTTTCATTTTGCTCAGGGGGCATAAAGTACCATCACCAAAAAAAGCTCACCGGATTTATTCCACTATATTTTTAAAAGGGCATATTTTCACCATTTAAAAGTCATTCATTTTTTAGACCAAAGGGGGCATACCTTCGGGGGGGGCAATTACCCCGTTGCCCCCCCCCCCCCTTGTGTACGCATATGGGTGGGCCTTGTAGAGAATAAGAAGGTAAAAATGTTATTCATTCAATTCAGCGTTACGACGAATCTATACCTACATTAGCCTCGGATAGTAAATCACGATGACTGGTGGCAGTCAGCGCTCAATAGTACATATGATAATAATAACTGTATACATATGTACCGAACTGTAACAAACAACTGGGAACAGTTTGAAAGCAGCAAGAGGCAGAACGACTTTTCCCGCACATAAATGGTCCCTGTGGATCTGGAGGAGCCTGATGGGAGTTGGCTTGGGGAGATGGCCCTGGCCTGGTCCCCACTATTAGCTCTTCGGTCCAGCAAGTTGGGCACCGCTGGAGCATCTTCCGGGTGCCGATGTCCACGTCCTTGCGTTCGCATCGCCTTTCTCGGAACTCGGCAGACTAGCTAGCTAAACATGTAGCCCACTTGAAAATTAATATTTTATGAGGGGATTGGGCCCTGTGGCCAGTAATTACCGCCAAGGAGAAAGAGAGCCCTCTGACAGACACTTAATGGAATTAATTTTCCCATTTTCAAAATATGTATAAGCAATTGCGAAACTTGTGTCATGCCGCGAAGCGGCGCGAAATTTGCCGTGTTTTGACTGTGGATAGCTGGATTTTGACTGCTGCAAAGACAATTTTTACGATTTTACGATAAATTGGGAACGCGTGGGGGGGGGGGCATACTTGTATTGAATGCCCCCTCCAGATTCTTGTGGGCGAGGGGGGAGGAGGAGGGGGCATTTGCCCCCTGGTGCCTCCCCCTGGATACGTCAGTGTATGAGACCATGGGGGCGGCATTTACTTATTGTCCGGTAGGGCGCCTTTTCTCCTCCATGGGGGCGGCATTTACTTCTAAGGAAGCCCATTGTCCGACTTAGTGCGCGGCTGTTCTTCCTAATGGGGGCGGCATTAGCTGCTTATGGACAATGAGCATTTGTCCAATTTAGAGGGCGCCTGTTTTACCCCCGTGGGGCCGGCATTTGTTTATTGACCGGTATGGCACCTGTTTCGGTGGCGCCCGGGGGTGGTGGTGCCCCTGGTGCCCCCGGCGCGGTGGTGCCCCTTCATGGCCCCCGTGATCTTCCCCCTGGATCCGCCACTGGTTTATCTACATATCTGTCATGCAGAAAAATAATTATGTTATGACAATATCTACATGTCAAATGGGGAGTGAAAGTTATCCCAGGCGTGTTCCGTCCCGGGGACCGTGGACACAATTCCAGAAAGGGGAAAGGAGCAGGGGATTAATTTTGCTTATTAGCTACGCAACGGCATCTAGTGGCAACTCTAAACACTAGTCAATGGACAATGGACATGCCGGCATGCCGACGTCACACGCACCGCCTCAAGTACGCATCTACGGCATCTTTGCCGTACTTGCGCATTCACGGCACTTGGTTCCTGGAGGTGGACCAAGTGCCGTGCCGGGGGCTGGGGTTTAAATCCATCGGCGGGCCTCTGAAAAATTCGTCCCGGCCCCCATATCCCTCGGAACAGGGTGAGAGTTCTAGTTAGCGCTTTGGTCACAGGAGGATACATGGTGCTTGGTCCACTACATTGTGTGCTTCGAAAGAAGAATAGAAGTGAGCTGTAAAAAGTTAGGAACTTGGTTAAAATAATTATTTATAAAATTAGTATGTACAAATGTAATGATTATCTCATCATTGCTTACACAGGACAAAACATCTAATATATTCAGCAGGAGAGTCCTTACAACCAGAGTATGCAGTAAGTGATTTCTCATGTCATGGTGTGTCCGTACAAGTTTCGAAACCGTGGCGACGCCACTGCATGAACACCACACACTGTTCAATTACAACGGAGACAGAATTGTAGTGTCGCTGTTCTGGCGTCGACGGGGTATGTATCTTTTGCAGAGTACAGAACAGAGGCCATCGAATGGGCACCAAAAGTAGGGGATCTAAACCGAAGAACGTATGAAGGACCTATGCACATTGCACACTATATGCCCGTAACTGAAATTAAATACATTATTGGATAAATTCACCATTTTAGTCTAAGCAAATATGTAAAAATCCGTAACTGATTGTATTTCGTTAAAATGAAGAAGACTAATCAAACAGCATGCCTAGCTCAAACCCCTGACCCTGACCCTGACCCCCATGACCACCGAGCCAGTGTTTCCGGAAAGCAAAAAAAACAGTCCAGTGGCAGCCGGGTGGCGCATATTATAACTTTTGATATTCACAGCATATTAAAGGGATATTGCCACCTCCGGAGGATTTCTAAAAAGCAACTTAAATGAATGGTGGAGATCAACAATCGTGTATGCTCAAGCTCAAACTTGCTCCTGCAGCACCTAAAGCAGGGTATCGGCCATTTTCTTTTCTGACTCCAAAACGTTCGTCCCAGCTGCACTGGCGGATCCAGGGGAGGGGGGGGGGCGGCAGGGGCTTAAGCCCCCATCCAAAGCTCGACAGGGGCGGCAATAGAAATTAGCCCCCCCCCCCAAATCCGCTGAAACTGGCGATGAAAAAATGGGTACCTGCGAAAAAATAACTTCTTGCGAAAGAAATATTTTGTTGTTGCCTCATTCGTGTTTCCTCTATTTTGTAGCATTTTGGTAGCAGTAGGGATAGGGAAAGTGGCGCGTCTGACGCTATTTTGGAGTGATTCACAACCAACGTAAGTTATAATTTTGCAACGCAGCGTCACAGCCTTTGGTCTCCTGCTGTCTGCTCGGTGGCAGAGTAGCGCGTGAGTGAATTTCCTTGTATCACTGGCGGATCCACGGGAGGGGGGGGGGGGGCGGCAGGGGTAAAAGCCCCCCAATTCCAAGCTCGACAGGGGTGGCAATATAAATTAGCCCCCCCCCCCCCCCACAAAAAAAAACGCTGAAACTGGCGATGAACAATGGGTACCACCTGCGAAAAACACTGTTTGCGAAATAAATAAATATGTTTTTGCCTCGTTCGTGTTTACTCTATTTGGTAGCATTTTGGTAGCAGTAGGGATAGGGAAAGTGGCGTGTCTGACGCTATTTTGGAGTGATTCACAACCAACGTAAGCTATAATTGTACACGCAGCGTCGCAGCCCTTGGTCTCCTGCTGCCTGCTGGGTGGCAGAGGAGCGCGTGAGTGAATTTCCTTGCATAGGTACCTATGTTGTGTGGAATACGTCTACTAGTATTAATTAAGTAGGGTAATTAGGTTCAGTTTTTTTTTTTAAAAATCCCAATGTTCTTATTTTTGTAGCTGGGGCATTCCACGACAAATCGATAAAAACAAAGTGCAAAATTACACCGTCATGTCACCGATTTTTTATAAAAAAAAATTGGTATATGGGGTAGCCTGGGGCGCTAAAGCGAGCTGTGAAAGTTGTAATGCAATGCAAGCTGTGGTTCCGGAGATATTGCCTCGGGCATTTTAATAAGGCCACGGTGCAGGTCAATCTTGTCAGCCCATATGGCGGCGAATTTAAGAAGCAATAAATATTTATTATATGTCATTAGAATGGCAATGAGCTGTTTTATAACATGGTGATGTTTATTTTTTCATTTTCGAAAATTTCCAAATTTAGTAGATACGTTTTCGAAATTGTACAACTTTTTGGATACCTTTTCTCAAACGTGTTTCTAATTTTTCGCTATGCTATTCTTACGTGTAAGGACGTGTCAGTTAAGTTCACAAATCAAATTGAGGGATATTTGCTCCCAAATTTTGTCATTTTACATGCTATTTTACATAAAAAATATGTTATTCGCTAATAACTTTTGACTGAATAAAACTGGAATGGTACGGTAAACGTCATTTTGCTGTTCCCATCAAGACAAGTTTAATGCTCGATTTAAATGCATGACCTCTTTCTGACATTTCATGATCTTGACCTTACATTTCTAAGTTAGTAATTTTTTGACATTTTGAATCTTTTTTGAATACCCAAGGCAAATGTATTTCCTATTTTTTACTTTATTATTGTTAAGTGTAAAGAAGTGTATTTCACACAGAAAAATACAATTGATGGTTATTTGGCTTCAAATATGCTAAATTGTGTCATTTTATATGTTCTTTTTGTGAAAGCTGTTATTCCCGAATAACTTTTGACTGAATAAAGATAAAAAGGTAAAATGGACACCATTTTGTTATTTTCGTCAAGACGCGTTGAATGATATGCAGTATTACCTCGTTCTAACATTTGGAGACCTTCACCTAAGGTCAATGTCAAGGTTCAAGGTTCGGTTTTCAATTGTGGCCTATGCGGCGATGCTACATATCTTCAAACTTGTCTTGTTGCGAGGAATTTGATTGTCCTTAAATAACGCCTGATCGTCAATGTCAACTTTTTAATTCATTTTGATTTTAATGTCGAATAGTAACTTCATAACTTCCTTCTCGGTGTAAAGAAAACCCGAGAATGTGTCAGTTTGCTTTATAATCATCAACGATCGCGCAATTATTTTAATACCAATGAGTTCCTATCTTCAAGACAAGTTCAATGATATATAACATCGCCGTGTAGGTCAAATTTGGAAAGGTGACATTCCTAACGCCATGACCTTGACCTTAGGTCAAGGTCATCAAATGCCAGAAAGAGGGCATGCTGCACAGCATTCAACGCGTCTTGATGATAACAACAAAATGACGTTCACCGTGCCCTTCTAGCTTTATTCAGTCAAAAGTAATTAGTGAATAACTTATTTTTATATAAAGTAGCATGTACATTGTACAATGTCAAAATTTGAGATATTTGGAGGCAAATATCCATCAATTTTATTTTTGCACTTAAAGGAAATAGTTCACCTTCAACATGGGATTTTGAACTGAAATAGCAGTTTTGTAGCCCGTGTTGAGAAATCCTTATCTGCAACTTTTCTTGGCTGAAAAGACTCCAGCCGAAGATATTTGACTTTTTGGCGAAGGAATGCGGCGAATATATGATATACCGTACCGTCTGAGAGTGCCAGCACTGGTCTGAGCATGCGCAGACCAATAGCGCACACCATAACATTAATAATTTACGACCTTCTGTCCTGAATTGGCGCGATGTAGGACCATTTTTGAAAAGAAAAAAAGAAACTATTAAAAAATATAATAAAATCATGTTCTGAAAATTTTCCGAAGGTGAACTATTTCCTTTAAAGGAAATAGTTCACCTTCAACATGGGATTTTGAACTGAAATAGCAGTTTTGTAGCCCGTGTTGAGAAATCCTTATCTGGAACTTTTATTGACTGAAAAGACTCTCCAGCCGAAGATATTTTACTTTTTGGCGAAGGAATGCGGCGCATATATGATATACCGTACCGTCTGAAAGTGCCAGCACTGCATGGAGCATGCGCAGACCAATAACGCACACCATAACATTAATAATTTACGACCTTCTGTCCTGCATTGGCGCGATGTAGGACCATTTTTGAAAAGAAAAAAGAAACTGTATTAAAAAATATAATAAAATAGTGTTCTGAAAAATTTCCGAAGGTGAACTATTTCCTTTAATTGACACGTCTTTACACGTAATAATAGTATAGCGAAAAATATAACCTAAGTCTGCAAAAGGAAACAAATGGGGTGCTCTTTAGGTCATATGGAGGCTCCTGGGGCCCGGAAGGCCCCCAGTGAAATTAGCCCCCCCCCCCCATATTAGTAGGCTGGATCCGCCAGTGCCTAGCTGTGCTCAGTACTAGATTCATGATGGCCGCTCTCATCCAGTTTGGCTGTGAAATTGGCGCCCGCCCAAAGCCGAAGCGTTCGAATTCGCCGAGACTTGACCTTGAAAAGTATGTCTGTGTTATAAGGTATTGGTCACAAATCTCCTACGGCCCTAAAGTCGAGCCATAGCCATTCTGGCTGTTTTATTCATGTTTTCTATGAAAAAGACTATGGTTGTTGAAAATATAATTACTGTATACGCATTTTAATTTTATAGTGCACTGACGGAATGGTGATGTTGAGTTTGCAATATTCAAAAGCAAATCATAGGACGCAAATAAGTGATTCTAAATAGTGATGAGGCGACTCCAATTTTACGAATGTGTGCCAATCATGATTGGTGAAAATGTATTTTTTATCTAATGGGAGAGTTTCGGGAACCAAATTTTGCAGGTGAAATCAGACACGCTTAAAGGAAATAGTTCACCTTCAACATTAGTTTTAAACTGAGATAGCAGTTTTGTAGCCCGTGTTGGGAAACCCCTATCTGCAAGTTTTCTTGACTGAAAAGACTCTCCAGCCGAATATATTTGAGTTTTTGGCGAAGGAATGCGGTGCTGGCGAAATAATGTTGTACTGGTTTTAGCCCGGGAAGAGGCTATACCATCAGCCAATCAGCTTGCAGCTGGTGCTAGCAAGCGATCGCCGGCCGCCGGTTGGCACATCTCCAATGCGAGTCTATCTTTACGCGACTACTTTCGAATCTGATTGGCTGAACCATTTTTTACATTCGCGTGACGTGAGGACTCTGACTCAGAGTATGCATATAGTTTTGATAAACAATACAAATTCACGGCCTTCTGTCCTGAATCGGCGCGATATATAAGGCCATTTTTGACAATATAAAAATAAATTGTATTAAAAAATATAATCAAATCGTGTTTGGTAAACAAATTCCAAGGTGAACTATTTCCTTTAATCTACCGATACACACCACAAACTCATATTGGCCAGCGAAGATGCAATATCCCTTTAAGAACAATTATAATTGCAGTTTATTGTGATCATGGATCGACGCGAAATTTGCCTACGATAGTGCGACCCTACATCCCCATTAACATGTCACATTTCGCGGTTTTGACTGCAAGGTGCGCGGAGTTATTAAAGGAAATAGTTCACCTTGGAAATTTTTTACCCAACGCGATTTGATTATATTTAATACAATTTATTTTTATATTGTAAAAAATGGCCTTATATCGCGCCGATTCAGGACAGAAGGCCGTACATTTTTATTGTTTATCAAAACTATATGCATAGTCAGAATCCTGACGTCACGCGAATGCAAAAAATGGTTCAGCCAATCAGATTCGAAAGTAGTCGCGTAAAGATAGACTCGCATTGGAGATGTGCTAACCGGTGGCCGGCGTTCGCTTGCTAGCACCAGCTGCAAGCTGATTGGCTGATGGTATAGCCTCTGCCCGGGCTAAAACCAGTACAACATTATTTCGCCGGCACCGCATTCTTTCGCCAAAAACGCAAATATATTCGGCTGGAGTCTTTTCAGTCAAGAAAACTTGCAGATAGGGGTTTCCCAACACGGGCTACAAAACTGCTATCTCAGTTTAAAACTAATGTTGAAGGTGAACTATTTCCTTTAAAGGGATATTGCCACCTCCGGAGGATTTCTAAAAAGCAACTTAAATGAATGGTGGGGATCAACAATCATGTATGCTCAAGCTCAAACTTGTCCCTGCAGCACCTAAAGCAGTAAGTATATCGGTATCCCTGCAACACCTAAATCATACATTTTTGTATTCCTTTCTGACTCCAAAACATTGGTCCCAGCTTTGCTCAGTACTAGACTAATGATGGCCGCTCTCATCCAGTTTGCCCGCCACAAATAGCAGCCCGCCCAAAGCCGAAGCGTACGAATTCGCCAAGACTTGACCTTGAAAAGTATGTCTGTGTTATAAGATATTGGTTGTTGTTGTTGAGCGGGAGGGGAGGTGCCGCAGTGGCGGCGGAAGGTATTTTCGGATGGGGGGGGGGGGGGGCAAGGAAACCCAGGGCGCCCCCTCGGGCCAAGCGCCCCCCCCCCCCCCCAAAAAAAAATAGCGCTTAATGATATCTCCTCGGATTTAGGCCACAATATTATACCAGTAAAACGTTTTTGGGGGGCGATGACCGAGCGGGCGCGCTCTGATAAAGCTAAAATAGGTTTGAAATATGAAACGGTACGTGCGCACACGTGTGCATCGACTGTCCCAATAATTAGTAACATATTCAATAGTTTTACCGTGGTTATATCCTAGTATGCATAATTTTAGGAACGTTCAGCTGAATGGAGATGTACAAAGTAAATGGCGCTTCCCTGGGACAAACTAAATAAAAAGCATGTATTAAAGTTAAATATTCACCTTTTGATTTAATTACCTGCATTTTTATGTGACACATGTACAAGGGCGGATCCAGCCGGCCGTTTTTTTTTGGGGGGGGGCAACCCGTTTTTAGCGAACCTTACCTACCCCCAATTTCGAATTTCTTCCCGGATTTGGCCCACTTTATTTTGCAACTACTTTTCTTCTTTTAGCTTTTAGGCCTTTTGGGATATCGAAAAAGGAAAGATTGTCAGCTTGCAGTTTGTATTGTTCCGACATTGCCTTACACTGAGCAAAACTATGTCAATTGTCAGCTGTACCCAGGGGCGTCGCCGATAATTTTTGAATGGGGGGTCGGCTAAAATGACGAAAGAAAAACTAACCATTTTGTATGCGTGTATTTAGGCCTCTGCAGCATTTTGAATGTGTTCTTTCATGTTTGAGTAGGTACATACTTGCTATTTAGCGCCGCGAAGCGGCGCGAAATTTTTACTGGTTTGCCTGATAAAACCCAGACACATAGGCGGTGGGCCTTGTAGAGAATAAGAAGCTAAACATGCTATTCATTCAATTCACCGCTACAACGAACCAAGTACGATGACGATGGCTTCGTTATGACGATGGCCACCGATGTGACGCCGCGAAGCGGCGTGAAAATTTTAATTTTAGGTCGTGGGAAACGAAATTTTCATATTGGAGCCAGACCGTAAGTGAAGCCAAGCCTCAGGTAACCCCTTTTCCTGGTTACACATCTCTGTATGATGAAAAATATTTAAATGAAGGTAGTTTTTCATATACATTAGCCTCGGATAGTAAATCACAATGACCGGTGGCAGTCAGCGCTCAATAGTACATATAATAATAATAACTGTATACATATGAACCAAACTGTAACAAACAACTAGTAACAATGCAAATGGTTTGAAAGCAGCAAAGGGGAACAACGACGTTTCCGCGCATAAATGGTCCCTGTGGATCTGGAGGAGCCTGGGGGGGAGATGGTCCTGGCCTGGTCCCCACTATTAGCTCTTCGGTCCAGCAAGCTGGGCACCGCTGAAGCAGCTTCCGGGTGCCGATGTCTGTGTCTTTGCGTTCGCGTCGCCTTTTTTCGGAACTCGGCAGACTAGCTAAACATGTAGCCCGCTTGAAAGTTAATATTTTATGAAGGGCCCCCGGGGCTAGCAATTAGGTACCGCCAAGGAAAGACTGCCAGACACTTTATTTATTTATTTTCCCATTTTCCAAATTTGTATAAGCAATTGCGCATTGTGTCATGCCGCGAAGCGGCGAGAAATTTGCAAGTTTTCACTGTGGATAGCTGGATTTTGACTGCTGCAAAGGCAATTTTTACAACTGTACGTCCGACCGTTGGGGGGGGGACATAGTATCAGGACCTTTGGGGGGGGGGGGCATTGCCCCTTTGCCCCCCCCCCCCCCCCAACTGGATCCGCCCCTGCACATGTGTGGTTTCAAATTGATCGTGCCTCAATTTAAAAGTGAACTAACAACATTTTCTATTGCAAAAATTAAATTATGGGAAATTAAAAAATATGTACTAACATATGATGACACTATCTCTATCACTATCTCTATCACTATCTCTGGTTTGAATATTTTTTGTAAACAAGACATAGGGCCAGCAATGAAGTAAGTGCTCCAAGAAGCGTGACAACGTTCCTGATCGGTCAATGAAACAAATCGCATACACTAAATACGTCGCCATCCTTGGCCAAGTTAATCCGCGGAATGCATCACGGTTTACTGAAACGTTTATTGATTGATTATGAATAAACGGTTTAGATAAATGTTTCATGTGTGCACTGTAATATATTAAATACCTGTTTGTTGAAAATTGATGGGATTTTGTTTATAAAATAAGTCGTGAACACTAAATAGTTCGCCGTCCGTGCCAAGTTAAACTGCCGATTTCAATGCTCTTTTCAAATGAGAGTTGATTGTTCATAGAAGTTCGGTACATATTCGCAAAAGATAGAGTGATGAAACATTATATGCCTTCATGATAAATAACAATGTGTAGGCAGACTAATTTGCGCTGGTTTCGATGTTATTAAAATATTGGAATACAAAAATGTAATTACAAAATTGTGATTACAAAATTGTAATTACAAAATTGTTATAACATAATCGAACCTGGCCTAAACTTTACAGCAGTTACGGCCACAGGGACCCACGTTTAGAACACCCGCTCGCATTCGCTCCCTGCGCTGTGACCTACGGGGGGGGGGGGGGGGGGCTGTCTCCACCCCCGGACTCCAGACCATCTCGTAGATAAGTCGTAAATAAGTTTTCCGATGTATTTGCGCGGCCCCGCCCCTTGCAATTGTCAAAAATACGGAGACGAAAACGTTCCAACAACACGAACGAACACTGCAGACAAAAAAAACGTTCCAACGAGAGAAGAAAAAACGTTCCAACGGATCCACGTACGAATGCTTCCAAATGCGGCCCCATCGGCCCCGCCCCCTGCATTGTCAAAATATAGGAAGAAAAACCGTGCCAACAACACGTACGAAGGCTGCAAAAGAAAACGTTCTAACGAAACCGTTCCAACGGATCCCAAAAATATACTGATATAAAGACGTTCCAACAACACGTACGAACGCTGACAAAAAAAAACCGTTCTTAACAAAACCATTCTAACAGATCCAATTTTTGTTTTCACAAAGCGCTTGTAACATATTTTATGGTTTATCCTGTCTTTGAAATAGTGATGCGTGAAACGTCACAGAAAATTCGAAGTAGAACATAAACAAGTGTTTCATAAACTGGATAGAATCGGATGGAACTTTAACTTCGCATAGATATAAACAACCGTTTTGTCTAACGAAAGGGAATGCTTTCTTGCCTTGCTGATCATTAAATAATATATTTGTATCTAAAGATCCGCCAGGGTTTCAATCGACCTTGCTTCTACCTGACAATTTACAAGTCTGCTAAATTATGGTCTGTTGAAGTATACGCTTTTGTGTATCAAATATAAACGTTTGGCATATTGCTTGATCCAAACTAGCATGTGTTTTCGTGAACGGATACTATTTCCTTTCAAATCCATGTAAGATGAGGCCTTGAAACACAGGCGGCCAGAGCGCCCCTCAGGCGGCCAAAGAGTCCCCTCAGGCGGACAGAGCGCCCCTCTCAGTCGTCCAGAGCGCCCCCACTCAGGTGGCCAGAGCGACCCCTCTCAGGCAGCCAGAGGGCCCTCTTTCAGGCGGCCAGAGCGCCCCTTCTCAGGCGGCCAGAGCGGCCAGAGCGCCCCCTCCCAGGCAACCAGTGCACCCCCTCTCAGGCGGCCAGAGCACCCCTTCTCCTCCGGTCAGAGCGCCCCCTCTCAGGTGGCCAGAGCGCCCCCTTTCAAGCAGCCAGAGCACCCCTTCTCAGGCGGCCAGAGCGCCTCCTCTCAGGCGGCCCGAGCGCCCTTTCTCAGGCGGCCAGAACACCCTCTTTCCAGGAGCCAGAGGGCCCTATTTCAAGCGGCCAGAGCGCCCCCTCTCAGGCGGCCAGAGCCCCACTCTCAGGCAACCAGAGCACCCCTCTCAGGCGGCCAGAGCGCCCCCTTTCAAGCAGACAGAGCACCCCCTCTCAGGCGGCCTGAGCGCCTCCTCTCAGGCGGCCCGAGCGCCTTTTCTCAGGCGGCCAGAGCGCCCCCTCTCAGGCGGCCAGAGCGCCCCCTCGCAGGCGACAGAGTGCCCCCTCTCAGACCAGCAGCCCCTGCCAAACACAAAGCTCCCCTCGGCTGAGTTTGGGGGAAACTGCCTCCTTCCCCCTGCCCCCCCCCCCCCCCTCCTCTTCCGCCGCCACTGCCAGAGCGCCCCCTCAGGCTGCCAGAGCGGCCCTGATGTGGCAAGAGCCCCCCTCATGCGGCCAGAGCGCCCACTCCGGAAGCCAGAGCGCCCCTCAGGCGGCCAGAGCGCCTCCTCAGGCGGCCAGAGAGCATCCCCTCAGGCTGCCAGAGCGGCCCTCATGTGGCAAGAGCCCCCCTCATGCGGCCAGAGCGCCCCCTCCGGAAGCCAGAGCGCCCCCTCAGGCGGCCAGAGCGCCTCCTCAGGCGGCCAGAGCGCCCCCTCGGGCAGCCAGAGCGCCCCTCAGACAGCCAGATCGCCCGCTCAGGCGGCCAGAGCGCCCCCCCCCCCCTCAGGCAGCCAGAGCGCCCACTCCGGAAGCCAGAGCGCCCCCTCAGGCGGCCAGAGCGCCTCCTCAGGCGGCCAGAGAGCATCCCTTCAGGCTGCCAGAGCGGCCCTCATGTGGCAAGAGCCCCCCTCAGCCGGCAAGAGCGCCCCCCCCCCCCCTAAGGCGGCCAGAGTGCCCCTCAGGCTGACAGAGCGCCCCCTCAGGCAGCCAGAACGCCCCTCAGGCAGCCAGAGCGCCCCTCAGACAGCCAGATCGCCCGCTCAGGCGGCCAGAGCGCCCCCCCCCCCCCTCAGGCAGCCAGAGCGTCCCTCAGGCAGCCAGAGCGCCCCTCAGGCAGCCAGAGCGCCCCTCAGGCAGCCAGAGCTCCCCCTCAGGCGGCCAGAGCGCCCCCTCAGGCGGCCAGAGCGCCCCCTCAGGCGGCCAGAGCGCCCCCTCAGGCGGCCAGAGCGCCCCCTCAGGCGGCCAGAGCGCCCCCTCAGGCGGCCAGAGCGCCCCCTCAGGCGGCCAGAGCGCCCCCTCAGGCGGCCAGAGCGCCCCCTCAGGCGGCCAGAGCGCCCCCTCAGGCAGCCAGAGCGCCTCCTCAGGTGGCCAGAGCGCCCCATCAGGTGGCTAGAGCGCCCCCTCAGGCGGCCAGAGCGCCTCATCAGGCGGCCAGAGCGCCCCCTCAGGTTGCCAGAGCAGCGTCCCAAAATTCCATTTTTGCTTGGGTGTCAGAGTTTTGTCAGAGTGGAAAATTCGAGCCAAAAAAGATGACGAGAGTGGACAATTATGTAGAAAACGGAACAATATTGATTTCTGTTTTGAATATAAAAAGCAGTAGTTTTCGTTGAAATCATGTACTTTTAGTCAATATTTATGTCAGACTCAATATCACAATTGATAATTTAGGAGTGGAAAATTCACTCCTAAAATGGGGAGTGAGAGTGGAAAATAATTCAACTTTGGGTTTCATTTCCCACCCAAATCGTTAAATTTTGGGACTCTGTGCCAGAGCGCCCCTCATGCAGCCAGACCGCCCCCTCATGCGGCCAGAGCGCTCCCTCAAGCGGCCAGAGCGCCCCCTCAGGCAGCCAGAGCGCCCCCTCAGGCGGCCAGAGCGCCCCCTCAGGTTGCCAGAGCGCCCCTCATGCAGCCAGAGCGCCCCCTCAGGCGGCCAGAGCGCTCCCTCAGGCAGCCAGAGTGCCCCTTCAGGCGTCCAGAGGCCCCCCTTGGCCTTGGCGTTCTTTTGGAATCCGCAGCCCCTGCCAAACACAAAGCGCCCCTCGGCTGATTTTTTTTTGTGGGGGGGGGGGGGGGAGGGCAACTGCCCCCCCCCCCTCTTCCGCCGCCCCTGGGAGGTGGAGATGTCAGCGAAGAGTTGTTCAACGGGGAGGGTAAACATAATGAGGACAACTGAACTTCGATTTCCAGCCATCTTGTTGGTAAGAGAAAATTGGAAGGGGATAATTATTCGCTCTAGCTAAAAAAAAATGGGGGGACGTGTCCCCGTCACCCACGTGACGGAGTCCCTGCAGTGCAGTGAAACTCACAATATTTCATCAGGACTTAGGTACATACCTAGTTAGTTCTGCTATCTCGGATTATATATATTTGTGTATATTATATGTTTGACCTAAGGTCAGGTCGATCTGGTAACCCCATCATTAGTCAATGGGAAAATATGCAAATGCCTCCTTTCTAAAGAATACGCATTAGATTAGACCAATTATTTCAAGATCATCAATTACTATTGCTCATTCGTGATACCCAATAACAATGTTTGCTCAGTGACCCCTAAAATGTTACCCGAGGTCATATGGGTAACCATATCACTTTTCGTCAATAATTATTGATAGAATAAAGACAGAGACGCGAGTCCGACATCACTGTTTGTCTCGTTGAGACGCGTCCGGTGATGTGCATTGTGCACCAGACTCTACCTGTCACCATATGACCTTGACCTAAGGTCAAATATTGATATATTTCAGAGATAACTGGATCTCCGAGGCAGACTATAGGTTCCCAAATTTGACATTTGGTGACCTCTAGTGACCTCAACATCGATCAGACACGAAAAACAAAAACAAAATAAGGCTTCAATTCGTCTTGGTCTAAGATATCGAATGATATTTCCAGTCTTCCTAGCCCTTTTAGTTCTCGAGCTCTGTGGGGATTATTTTTATCCCACTAGATCGAAGTTGTCTTAAATGCACATGAAAAAGAACATGACCCTTAGTGGAAACAATCGCACATCGGCGGGAATTCAAAGCATGGACATGAAACACCGCAGCGTGCTGGCCACTTCACCTCGCCCGATCGCGCTCTTAAGCATGGACATGCAACACCGCAGGTCAAGCGTGCTGACCACTTCACCTCGCCCGATCGCGCTCTTAACCGGCAGGCCTGCACGAAGACATTAGGACTAGAAGTGTTTGCATTTTGTGTTGCCCGTGACCTGGATCGTATCACCTCGGCTATGTATTTTATTTCTTGTTTTGACTGTTTGCGACGAATTTCAGAGGGTCAAATAAGGACCGATCCCTGACAGGAGGCGCCTATGGCGGAAGGCGCCCCTGACTAGAGGTGTCCGTGACTGGAGGCGCTTTTGGCTTAAGGTGACCCTGGGGCCTGGCGGATCATGGAGGACACACCTATGGCACGAGACACCCTTGGCTGGAAGTGCGTCCGACTCCTCATGACTAAACACGAGACTCAACACTTCAGACATTCGTGCTGCTACACTGTGTACCTAAACCCGGACAATGCACTGTCTCCGGCTGACCGGAACGTAAATCATGAATTCCGAAATCAACACGGCAGCACGTTAAGAGAAAGATGAAGCTTCTGAAGGAAAACGCATTTCTTTCTCAGCATATCTATTGTTCATCGGTGTTAGTCACTGTCGTCCTTATGAGTTCCGAATGGAGTTTCCGCGCACACATGCAAATGTATACAAGTAACGCGTTGATTTTATGGTTCGAGAAATGACATGTGCTTTGCATCTAAGAAGTCGCTATCGTTACGATAACCGCATCGCGTAACTGTCATGACGACTCTGCGCGACACCGGAGCGTATAGCCGGCACATCCGTCTGTCTGTTCCCGATCCCCGCGAATACGACACTGCGACCACGCCACCGTAGTTCGGCACCTCATTGGTCGACTCCTCACGCCCGGAGCACCGACTTGGTTGGCGGCGACGTCCACTGGTCCAGGGTGGCCCAGACGCGGCGCATCGTGTCCAGCGCGGCGTCCTCAGCCCACAGACGCTCCCCGCCGCCTCCGTCCTGGCTGAGACGGCCCACCACGCTGACCGCGGCCACCGCCTGCCGCCAGCCGGGCTCGCCGCCGTCCACGCCAGACACCCAGGGGCACCAGCAGCGGTGGGCCTCCAGCGGCCCGGCCGGCGGCCGCCTCTGCCGCTTCACAGCGCCGCCGGGCGGAGTGTCGCCCCGTCGTTTCGCCGGACGCGACTGCTGCTCGGCGGCGTCCGCAGCGGTCTCGTCGGCAGGTGGCGCGGGAGGGTCAGCCGCTTCAGCAACAGGTAGAGTGCCAGTTGAGTGGTCTTTCTGAGACGACTCCTCGGCGCTGCTCCCGCCATCAGGCGGTGCACATCTGCCAAGGTCCTCTCCGGTCGATGCCGCGTGGCCGTCGCCGCCGATCTCCGAGCCCGGCGACGCTTCCCGGTCGCCGCCCTGCTCCACCGAACCGTCAGCCGAACGCGACTCGCTCTCGTCGAGAGAAAGGGCTAACGGCTCCTCGTGCTCCGGTTCCTCAGACACGGGCGAGCCGTCCCTGCTGTCCTGTGACGGTGGAGCGGGCGCGTCCACCTCGCTGGCAGGAGGCGGGTCAGCGGCCGACTTGTCTCCCGCAGGCGGCGACTCCGTACCGTCGCCACCATCGTCGGGCGATGGCAGTGAGTCTTCGGAGTCGTCTCGCTCTGACGGTGAGCTGTGCGCGCTGCCGACTTCTGCCGAGGACTCTGAGCAGGGGGAACGACTCACATCGAGCGAGACCGAATCGTCAGCCGAACGCGACTCGCTCTCGTCGAGAGAAAGGGCTAACGGCTCCTCGTCCTCAGACACGGGCGAGCCCTCCCTGCTGTCCTGCGGCGGTGGAGCGGGCGCGTCCACCTCGCTGGCGGGAGGCGAGTCAGCGGCCGACTCGTCTCCCGCAGGTGGAGCCTCGGCATCAACACCCGGCGCTGGCGCCGAGGGGACAGCACCGCTGCCGTCGTCAGAGAGCTGCGCGGCATCGTCCGGCACACCGCCTCCTCCCGCCGGAGAGCCGGCAGCACTGACCTGGTCGGCAGGAGCGGACGGTCCCGAGGCGTTATCGCACGCGGCGCCCATGTCAGAGTCCTCGACACCTACTTCAGAGCAGGCGGAGGCTTCTCTCTGCGGCGCTTCCGTCAAGTGCTCCTCCTCGGCGTCCTTTCCAGCTTGTGAGGACTGCGGACTTCCCTTCGATTCCGACTGAGCACTGCTTTCAGTCACATCCTCTCCCTCCTCAACTTTGCCCTCAGGGAGAGCATCACTTCTTTCCAAATCATCCGCGCCCTGGCTGACTGTAGGACCATCATTGTCACGCTCTGATGCTTCACTCTCAGACGTCACAGACACATTTGGAATCTCGAAGTCCAGCTCTTCTAGGCCGCACTGGTCCAGTGCATCTTGAATGACGCCGGTACTGGCCGTGAACACCTTGTCACCGCTGTGCGCTTCCTCGGGCGGTGGTCGGCTCGTCGTGTCCCACGTGCGACAACCAAAGCTGCACTGCAGGTACCTCTCGTTCTCCGTTAGCTCCCAGCCAGCCAGTGAGTAATACAGCGCTGTCTGCAAACAAATCAGGCCGTGGTCGAAGCAATTAAACATGTTTGAGAAACCAGAAGCAGTTTCATGAGCAGCACTTGTGTTGGTTTCATTTAGACAAATCCAGTTTAACACGCCATTGACTGAGAGGGGGGGGGGGGCGTGTAACGCCCCCTGACGAACTTTCGCAATAGCTAAACAACAAACAGTTACCAACGTAAAACTTCAGTTACCTTCTCCTACATCAATTTTACGTCTTCTGTGCAAAAACGAAGCAATTTCGTCCATTTTTTTATCTCGAGATATAGCGAATTTAGTGACTACACACGAATTTGACGAACTCAGCTTAACTTTAACAAACCGTACAAATGCCATATGTTGAGCAAAATGGAATAAAAAATGTCAAAAGATAGCAAATGGCAAGGCTACAAAATGTCTATCTCGGTTGTTTGCCAATTTTTTTTTTTGCCTTCCAAAAATAAAAATAAACTAT
>JAXIVJ010001064.1:62500-75000 GCA_036785665.1 Chirona hameri | reverse complement strand
GCACTCGAGCGCGCTGAGCGGCTCGCCGAGCCAGCGCGCCGGCGTGAAGGTGGCCAGCCGGCTGAGCAGCTGCTCGCGGCCCCGCGACGCCATCCTGAAACCAGCGCAAACGTCCAGCTGTCTGGCAGGCGTCCGCGGCGATCGGGGCGGTGTGGTACGGTGAACACACACGAGTCGGCGCACCGGGGTATCGTTTGTGCTGGGGACGCCGCCAGCTCAAAAGCAGGCCTCAACGCCGAACCATTCGACACATTTTCACATCCTGCACGGTGAACCAGCTCATCGCACTCCAGTCAACACTCCACACAGCTCACAGAAGAAGCTTTATTCAGCCTAAAATCAAGGGCAAATACAAACGTTGCATTCAGCTTTAGTGAGCAAGAGCCGTGCCTATAGACAAACAGTGCTTGAATCCAAGAATGTGTTATCAATGCCAACATATTTTAAAAGAACAGCGCATACGGCCATCTTACAACCATCTCACGGATGCGCAGGATAGCGTATGGAATTCAAATGGCTCAGGACCACACGAGCATACTGTCGCTGCACAGCATCCCACGTTCCTTCTCATGAACCCGTCTGCTTCTGATGTGCGATCCCCTTCACTCCTCACACGGCACTGCATGGTTCCCTTCCTGTACATGCGTCAACTTGTACGCACATAACACACCCGCTCCCTCAGCAGCAGGCGATCGCAGCCCATCCCAACCCGAGACGGCGCGCCTCACTCCTCACTCCCGCCCTCGTCCTCCCGATTACGATATGCTCTCGATGAGCGTGTCGCGCATGCCACTCATGGTGGGTGCTGCTGCATCGTCGCGCAGTTTGAAGATGCTCTCAATGACGTTCAGCTCGGTGGATGTGGTGTCGAGGCCGGCGAACGCGCACCAGTCGTTGACGATGAGGCCGGCGCCGAGCACGTCCGAGCCGCGGTTGACGGTGCCGGCCACCAGCGGGACCTGCAGCAGCGACGACAGCTCGTCCAGGTCCTGGCTGGTCGTCTTGGGGTGCACCAGACCGCCCTGGTTGCTGAGGCAGCTGTACGAGCCGACCAGCAGGTTGTCGGCCAGCGTGTGCCGGAACACCTCGACCCGCATCGTGTCGGCCAGGATGTCCTCTGTCTCACGGTCCAGGTCCGGGTGCACCAGCGCCACGTAGTCGTTGCACACGATCACGTTGCCGAGCGCTGAGAGCCGCTCCTCGACGCGGCGGATCTGTACCGAGTCGGGCAGCGAGTTGCGCAGGTGCTGCAGCTCCTGGTCGGTGGTGGTGCTCGGCACCAGCAGTCCGTGCCGGTTGCCGACGCTCAGGTTGCCGACGATCCGGCAGCCGGCCACCGAAGTGTGCACCACCGGGATCTGATCGGCCAGTTCAGACTCGAACAGGCTGTAAAAGTTCTCCGAGCCGCCGATGCCCACCAGACAGTAGGCATTGGTGAGGTTCGAGAACACGCCAATCTCGTTGTTACCCTCGAATTGTGTACGCACCGCCATTCTGCAAGGCAAAAAGAGGCGTGGCACTGCCGGTGCCGCTCTACTCCCACAAGGCTCCATGTCACCAATGTCACAGCTGAAAAGGTCAGCACACATAGTCCAAAGTTGGACAACTCAGCCAGGTCTGTATGCTTGGTATGCTCAGACCATGTCTCATCACAAAATGTGTGGCGATGTTTCTGGAATTCACTACAACCCATTCCAGAAACTATGTGCAATGTTATTTTTGTCAGCCTAATATCTTATTACTTACATAGTATCTTACAACTGACTTTTAACATCAATTGATACACACAAACATATCAAGAAACAATACAGATAATATCTGCTACCAATATAAAAACACCAATGACTAGTGACAACAGCATCTCTGAAATGAAAATGTAGTTGTGGTAGTGGTGTTTTGTGTGGGGGTTTAAAGGCGCCATAACTATTAATGTGGTTACATGGAGTCTCAAAGAAAAATGTTACCAAGACATTCAAGGAGTAAGTGGGAAGCTCAACAAAAAGTCGTCCCTCAATACATACCAGTAAAACGCCTTTTTGGGCGATGACCGAGCGGGCGCGCTCTGGTAAAGCTAAAACAGGTTTGCAATATGGAACGGTACGGAGCACACGTGCACATTGCCCGAGTCCCAATGATGAGTAAAACGTGCAATAGTTTTACCGTGGTTATACCCTAGTATGCATAGGAACGTTCAGCTGAATCGGGCGGGTAGTTTCAGAGATATAAAATAGTGGTCCGCGCGTGCGCAGTGCACACGTGCATAGTAACTCAAAAGTTCCGCCAAGCGCAAACCTCCGAACAGCCCTTCCGTATGCAAATTTTCACCTCGATAGGTCCAGTAGTATCCGAGCTCTGAAATACGGTGGTGCACGTGCGCACGTGCATAGTGGTATATGCCCCGGCACGTCTAAACCAGCTAATAGTCATGCCCTAATCTACACGCAAAATTTGAGCTCAATAGGTCCAGTAGTTTCGAAGATATACAAAAGGGGTCTGCACGTGCCCTGCAACTTCCGATTCATCATGTGGAATATTGCTAGGATGTCAGTCGGGAGCAGCACACCAAATTACGCCACAATCTGACTAGTAGTTTCTGAGATACATCATAGGGGTGTAACCCGACACCCTGATTTCTTCAACGTCCTCACGTGCGCTCAAGCCTTCAGTTTAAATTAGGCATGCAACACATGGTGCATCATTGGGTCTTAACGTACGCCCCAAATGTGGTCTAGTTTGATGAAGCGATTCTATCATTACTCATTAGGCTCGATTTTCCTCTAAAATAGGTGATTTGACCTGTCCCGCTTTTGCGCGTGCCACGAGCTGTGGTACCACCCCTATCAGAACGCACCATACCAAAACAAAATATTTGATGGACCTATCCAATGGCGAAAACCCAATCTCGATCGGAGCAGTGGTTACAAAGTTATTAGCTTCCGAAAAGCGATGTACGGCCGTGTCGGGCCGGGTCAAATGTAAATTTGTCTAGCAAGTTGACGATAAACCTCACGGGCGCTTCGCACCCGTTACCAGAAGACTTCCATTTACCTACCCAAAAATTAGAACAATGAAACAGAAGGGACCACCCAAACACAATGATTGATTAATTCATTGGGTAATGGGCTTTTTGGGTCAAGGGGGCACCAGCACCATCACAAATTTGCCTACCAGCACCAACATCAAATTTTTTTTATCCACAACAAACCCAGGAAAGCCAAAGTGTGTTCATGTATGAACACAATAGAATAGTTACACAATTGTTACACACCATGCTTCATCCCACACTGGTTCTTCAATCATTGAAGAGCATTAAAAAACCCCATACCTTTGTTTTAAACACATACAAAAGAAGGCATGCACATAGTGTGTGTGTGTGTACTTCATGTCGATATTTCTACCTACATTTTACAGATTATCAAGATCAAAATTATCAAGATTTTACTTGTATCTTGGTAGCCAAAATCTGCAACTTGTTTGGAATGTTACACAAATACGAATTCAAGGAAGTACAAATGTGAAAAATCAAAACCAGGTCACTGAGTCGTAATCACATTTAATCAGTGCAAAATAGCACAACTAATTGGGGTATTTGAGGAGTAAATCAATCTGGACCTGGCATGAAGTCTCATGAACATGAATAGAGGCCATGCCACCACTTTAATTATTCAGTTAAGTGCTGCTTCAACCAAAATCCATCTTGCTGTAGCAATATCTAAAATTATTAATAATGTGTAAATATTAGCAACTTAACAATTATCATGTTTTGTGTCACATACATTTTGCATTAAAAATTTGAAACAACTTTGTTGCCAGAACAAATACAAATCATTTTAAAAAGTCAAGAACAACAAGATCTCAGTTAAATGCAATGTTTTAAGTTTTGACAAGGTCAGAAATAACATCTGTAAGATTTTACTGTAATGGTAAAACATTCATACAACACAGAACAAAATAAATATTATACAAATAATATAATACAAAATACTTAAGCACCAATACACCTCCAACAGCATGAACAGTTTAGTATTATGATGTCTGGCAATTCAACCTTTAGGTAGGTAGGTACCTTTCAGCACTTCAGAAGCAGCTTCGAAGTACAAAAGGTTCCAAAAATGTAATGCAGGACCCCAGCAATGGCACTGCCACTTCCCAAGAGTTTGGGGACATGGAAATTTTGAAGTTGATTCTTTCTGTGCATCACTCATACACAAAGTGTTAAAATAAGAAAATGTTGTGGGATGCGTCAGCCTGGGAATTTTGGGCATTTTGTTTCGACTTTTTGGGTTCAAAGAATTTTGCACTCTTCGTTCTTGTCTGTAAATTTGCTCTCTTTTAACCTGATCTTACTGACATTGTAGTTAAAATCAAATTGCATTTTCTCACAAGGAAGATAGAGATCTATTACAATTAGATCTATTAGAATTTACCAATTGGAATTTTTACTTTCCAAGTAAAATAATTGGATATTATTTCAGTGTTGGTCCAACAGCAGCTACAGATATAAGTAAACGTTTACCTGCAGCTTTTAGATGTGCTGATTAAAAATATGATGCTCATTGTTGGTGAAAACACACTATTACAGGTCATACATACTCAACGTCCCTAGAGTTTTAGATGTTTCAAAACTTCATTATTTAGTCACTATGCATCTTTGAAGAAACTATTCTGTATTTAACTGTTATGTTATTTATAATGTATCTTACCTAACAATATTGAAACAAAACACAAATCCGGAAGGTGTAACGACTGATCGTCCACTATGATTGTCGCCATATCTACAAAGAAATATATATAAATATCGAAGCAGGAAGATGCACAGGAAAAATAAGGATCGTCCATGACGTCATTGGAACAATGCCTGTATATTTTAGGAGTGAAAATGCTGCAGAATAATAATAAACTAACCTAACCTTAACCATACAACATAAATAAGTTATGTGACGTCATAGCTGGGCAGCTGTGAACGCTGTCTATATTGTCGCATCAAGGTCGGTCGTTGTCAGCTGGCATGTAAACAAAGTTTCACGGCCAACAGAAGCGGCAAGATATTAATTATTGAAGTTATAATTAGTTATAGGTGCAAAATGTGTTGGGGAAGACATCCATAGTTACTAAACGTGATATTCTCTATCGATTGGTAGGTACATTATAGGGATTTACTAATAACTAAGGAGGGACCACAAGTATGTACCGCCCTATTACAGTATAATAATGTAAATATTTACAGACAGAACTGCTGCTGCTCCTCACTGGACGCAGTGAGCAGAGCATTCTAAACTTGGGTCCCTGCGACCAGTGGTCTGGGTTGGCCTGGGGGCGACAGCCCCCCGTAGGGCTGCAGTGCAGCGTTCTAAATGTGAGTACCTGAGACTGTAATGGCTGTAAAGGTTAGGTTTGATTGTTATTACTATTGTTCCCTCCCAATGGTTTATTTTCACCACAAATGAGTATCAGATTTGTAATCAGCAAATCCAATAATTGTTTAAAACAAATGAATATCTTAATTTTCCTTTAAAAAAATACTCTCCACCTATGGATTTTTACTCTCTGGGACCAGGTCATGAAAAAAGGTATTAGTTCAGTAATTCACCTCTCCAGATTATGGTTTTCTTCAGGTCCCTAATAGAAGAAGAGTAGTCAGCTGACAGTAATAGTACAACAGACTGAAAAGTGGGATACCGCCTGCCTACAAGATGGTCTGGGGGTCTGGGGGGCTGTCATCCCCGGTAGATTCCCCAGTGAGCGAATGTGAGCAGTGTTCTAAACATGGGTCCCTGTGACCGTAATTGCTGTCAGGTTCAATTATTATATTTTTGGTGACGTCATAGCTTTAGTATTACTGGTACACTATTCTGTCTGTCGTAATAACACTCTTCTTCTTTTAGGGACTTCAAGAACACCATTAACTAGGGAGGTGAATTACTGAATGATTAACAAAGAAAATCCAACACTGCCTCCCTCCCCCTGCTCTCGACACTCATGCACCACAGGATTATATGATACTAACACAAACAAGTGAAGTGAAGCAGGAACATTGCAAACATTGCAAAAACATTGCAAACAAATTTGTTTCTGGTTATTATAAATAAAAACTAGTACTCTTACCTGTCTATTTGTTATAGTACTTTTGATTCTTCACCAGTTTAATGAAATTAAGATGGAGGATGAAGACGGTAGGGATAATATAAGGCCCTGCACACTTCTGCTCTTAAACTTGAAAATAAGTATGAAAATACTATGTTGAAATAATTCAGCCCAGACGTGACGATTCGACAAGCCACCCGACCACAAAACCAGCACCCGCTCTAACGTCCAAGGCCGTACAAGAGAGATAGTCATCCGGGGATTTTAGCGCCCCCAATCGCAAAGCATTAGCGTGACGTCACTGGTCCTCTGGTCCGACTCGGATGTCGCCGCAAGCGGCTCGGTGCGGTGCGAATATTTCGAACGGGATACGGATAGTTGCGCCTAAGGTACGATCCTATTTACGTTTACCGCGGATAATTATTCCACCCTTAAGTCATGCTGAAGGAGAGACGGCCATACGCTGCCCCGATCTGTGTGAGGGGCGACTGGCGAGCAGAGTGGTTATTGATTCAACTTTTTTTGGAACGATTCAATCATGATTCATTTTGGATTCTGAATGATTCAATCGCCGTTCGATTCACGAAGAACATTTTTAGAATTTATTCTTTCCAATTCAAAAAGCCAAAAAAAAATCGATTCACGTTTGATTCAACATTTAAATATATCTGGTGAATTTATGTAAAATCAATACAAATGGAAACATACATATATATGATCATTAAAACATTGTTACAGCAATACTATTTCAGTATAAATTAATGTAGCCACTAGGACTGCATGCATTTGTATAATTTACCAGTGCACTTGAATCGTTAACCCGGCATTGACTGGGGTCTCAGCCGAACGCCATTGACTGGGGAGGGGACGTTAAACGCCCCCTGGCTATCTTCCGAACCAATGATCGCAGCGAGACGCGCAAGGCGGCAATCGAAATATCTCAATGAGATGAATCTAAAGCCTGCTCACAAATTTCAAAGTGAGGTCAAATGTCAGGTCACGGTCAGGTCAAAGGTAAAAATCGACGTATTTGAGTTTATGGGCCATAGTTTCCAGCAAAAGCAATAGATTACGACCATGATCACCCAAAGTGCTGCCAAAGGTATTCATCAGATCAGATCAGGAAATCAAAAGATCTGGTGGTGAATCAATTATGTTTTGATTCAAGGAATTTAGATTGAACGATTCCAATCGATTCATCAGTGTCGAATCAATAACCAGTCTGCCAGGATGGTTATTGATTCAACTTTTTTGGAACGATTCAAAGATGATTCATTTCGGAATCTGAATGATTCAATCACCATTCGATTCACGGCTTTTTTTCTTCAGAATTGGTTCTTTCCGATTCAAAGAATCAAAACAAATATTTTAATCGATTCACGTTCGATTCAACATTTAAATATATGTGGTGAATTTATGTCAAATCAATAAAAAATGGAAACATACATGTATGTGATCATTAAGACATTGTTACAGCAATAGTATTTCAGTATAAATGAGTGTAGCCACTGGGACTGCATTTATTTGCACAATTCACCATTGCACTTGAATCGTTAAGAATCGTTAAATGCTTTGATTCAATCAGCCTTGATTTGATGAGGGTTTTGATTCAATCACGATTCATGAATCAAAAGATCTGGTGGTGAATCAATTATTGTTTGATTCAAGGAATTTTGATTGAACGATTCCAATCGATTCAATCAATGTCGAATCAATGACCAGTCTGAGTCCTCACCAACCTGAACAGATCGCGCCACTCCTGGTAGCCGGTAGATTTTAAAGCGAAAGTTAACTTACCTACCTAACCTACTTATCTAACGGCGACGACTTCAAATTGCCGCTCGTCAACACCCGTCAAAAGGCCGCAAAACGCTCAAAGGCGCAGCTGCGGCGACGGGGCTGGCCACGAATGGACCAGAGGACCAGTGACGTTATCGCTAATGCTTTGCCGCTCAGTAGCCGATACATGGGGAATCCCGTGATGACACCCCCTGCTAACGTCAAGACGTCTTTGGTAACAGGTAGAACCGTCGAACAGAGTCCGTGAATACAATGACGTCATAGGAACAAGGTAAAACGCATTTGCGCCATTGTTGTCTGATAATACAATGTGCTTTCGCAATCAATCAAGATTCCTTGCAATCAATTAAGATAATCTTTTACAAGTAATTTAAAGTATTTTCACCACCTCATACTCCAGTCATTTTTATCAATAGAATGCGTGGCGCCGAAAGGTGTTTACGTGGCGAAAACAGACAGCAACCTGACAGTCACCTTCCGGTTGGTCGACCGCAGCGTGAAGTCACCATCCTATTGGCCGTAAGCCGTGACGTCATAGGACTATATGACATGTCACGGAGACAATATTTACAAATCTATGGAAACACCGCGTGTTCCATTACAAATTGTGGCGCAATGGCTGAGGCACGGTTCTGGCCAGGGCGCTATACACTTATGGTTATGGCTTAGGTCAAAGCCGTATAAGAGGGTTGATAGTATTTTATCTACCGTGGGCTTGACCAGGATTCGGTCAAGGGAGTCAGCATGTAAAGGCGGCCGCACACAAGACAACTATAACTAACGCCGCACACGGCCATTCGGCGCGCGATATCACCCGAGACATTCCGCGGTTCCATGGTGTTCAGCACAGAAAAAGCTCGTCCGGACCTACGGCCTTGGTGCGGACCAGCTTTATTCCGCGATATTGCGCGCCGAATGACCCAGTGTGCGGCCCGCATAAGAAAGTGTTGCTTGACAAACAAACACGCCAGCCGCGCGCATGTTAATCATCGTATAGGACGGTACCCAGCGGCGTACGGAGTATACGGTCATTCAGGGCATGACCTGGTCCTTTGGACCCGAGGCGCCCCTCCGATCAGTGACGGCGCCCCTCCCAATCAGTGACCAGACCCCCCCCCCTGGATCCGCCAGTGGCCACGTAAGCAAGTGGGTCCTCTCAAGCTTTGGTGGGCCCTTTCAACCTCCGCAGCAAATATAATCCAGCATCATAGGCGTAGGAACAGGGGGGCAGCCGCCCCCCCCCCCCCCAACATTTTGTATTTTAACTACTATGGGCGTTGCATGGAAAGAATCGACTTCAGAATGCCTCTGCCCCCCTCCCCCTCCCATTTTCGGAACGTGGCGGAGCTCTTGACAGGACAGGCCCTCTTCAAGCCAGAATGGACCCTGTTCAAGCCAGAATGGACCCTGTTCAAGCCAGAATGGACCCTGTTCAAGATAGAATGGACCCTCTTCAAGCAAGAATGGACCCTCTTCGAGCAAGAATGGACCCTCTTCAAGCAAGAATGTACCCTCTTCAAGCCAGAGTGGACCCTCTTCAAGCCAGAATGAACCCTCTTCAAGCCAAAATGAACCCTCTTCAAGCCAGAATGGACCCTCTTCAAGCCAGAATGAACCCTCTTCAAGCCAGAATGAACCCTCTTCAAGCCAGAATGGACCCTTTTCAGCCAGAGTGGTCCTCATTTAAGTAGAATGAGCCCTCTTCAAGTCATACTCAGTACTATTCAAGCGAGAATGAGTACCTTCTTCAAGCGATAATTGTCAATGGGCTCTCTGGAGGCCCAGAGCCCTCTGTGGTCAGTGTGCAGTGTGGCCAGTGGTGGTCAGTGTGCCCTCTGGAGGCCAAAGTGGGTCTTCTGGAGGTCGGACTACTTTCTGGAAGCCAAAGGGGAGGCCCCTTCCTTCGAGGATCAAGGGGGTAGGTTAGGTCCTGTCCCCATGCCCCCGAATGGATCCCCGACTGAATCCACTTGCTACACGGGATTAATATTACACGGGATTATCCACTTATACACGGGATTAATAATTACGCGGGATGTGCTCATGATGCCGTACATGCAAAGGTCCTCCCGCTCGAAGATAAACTGCCGGCACGATGTGTGTTGTCGATAAGAGAACGAGATTAACAGTTATGACTTATAATGGTCTGCCACTACCCAGTGGCGAATCCAGGATTTGGTCAGGAGGTCGCCAAGCAGCAACAGTAATCTCATGCTCTGGTGTACCGCGTCGACGTAGGCGGGTCCCACCCCAAGTAAATCCTCAATTATATGTCAAAAGAGGCCCTCCCTTTTCCCGGCTGAAACTACATAAAGTTGCGACTTTTTCAATGGATAGTAAATATTGCGAAAATTTGTTGGAGAGATGGAAAAGACAACTGCATGCATGGCAAAAAGCGAAACAACCCATTGTCATGTTCGCCGCCTTTATTGATGGCGCTGCTGACAAATTTGATAAGAACAGCAATACGTGAAAATTGGTCAACAATATAACACGTGCGCCATGGATTCGACCGTTAGGCCTGCCACTCAAATGCGCTTCATTCATTGATACCACCGCTCCACAAAGGAAGACCAATGACTGAAGACCAACTGGCATGAAGTGAGTCGTCTGAACTACTACGTCTATACTGTTCCGATGGAGGAAGTGCACCGGTCTCACTGTTGCGATGTAGGAAGTGCACCGGTCTCACCACCTGTGTGAAGTACAAATGAGCTGAAGCAGGCGGCCAGACTGAATGCACGGAAGGGTGTGTCACTAGACAGAACGGGAAGCTGCACTCGCAGCTGGAGTGGCCGCAACCGCAAGTGGAGTAGCGGCTGCATGCAGTGATGCAGGATTATCGTGGACCATCGCATACGTTCTCCAGTTGAACACAGACTGCAAAATAACACTGCTTATACGTCCGTGTTCACATCTGATAAGGACAGAAAGGTATTCTGAAAACAGGTACACAAGTGCCTATTTTGTGCCAGCTGAAGCGTGATAAGCTTTGTTTACACATTTGTTGCATGTATGACAATGAGCTACTAACGTTGCTATTTGTGTATCCTCCCAGTAGATGCCCAGATACAAACGTTTCCCATATGACTCAGAAACACACGACATAACACAAATGTATAAACGTACCATATTTATCGCATACATGACACTTAGTGTTTGTGGCCATACCTATTATCACAAGTCGTCATCCCGATATTGCGGTGAGAGGGGCAACTTAAACACCCAGACACCATCAGTCGATACTCAACAGTCCCGCATATGACAATACTCCATACATAGCCGCATAGCCGCCCTACCAAGCCCGACAGCGGCTCTCCAGACCTGAGTAAGAAGGCTGCGCAGCGCTTCCGCCCGGAGCGTGGTACGGTGCACGAGAGTGAACACCACGAATGGGCGGACGGCGCTGGCACCTTGGTGCGTTCCACGCCGACCTGTGGCCCCGCGGCGGCGGGAGTTCAGCCCCGGTGAACTGACATCTCGTCACATCAGTGGCGTGCGACTGGACTGCTGCAGTTCAGCTGCGGTGGCCGCCGTGGTGGACCGACATCTCGTCACAGCGCTGGCAGGTGGTGAGCACGTCGCTGAACTCCTCCAGCACCTGGTGGATGTGGGAGCGCCGCAGGTTCTCCTGGTACATTATATCCTCCAGGTGGTGCATGCCGTTAAAGTATTGCAGCAGTCTGGCAAGATCAGCCGGAGAGCGGGAGTTAAACGGTGCAAAGCAAACATAATGTCAACACGCTTTAAACACAATATAACACAGCAGAAAATGTCGTATCAAATGGTCATTATGAAGATAAATGACGCCTGTCGAAGAGCACAAAAGCACTGATGTGCATGAAGTAATTTGAAGACACAACTTCTTTTGAAATTCAGTTAGGGTCTGTTCCCGTGTTAGGGTCTGTTCCCGTGGCGCCTCTCGGGAGGAGTTTTGAGCAACTTGAAGCAACCCAGAGCAGCCGTGTGGGAGCCGCCACCGGAACGATAGGAGGCGTGTGGAGGAAGTATCAGCTGTTTGCGTCCAAGGTTGGGTATCTGTTGACATTAACAAATGTATCCGCCGCGCCATAAACGTACTCCTCCAATCTCCTCCGGTCGTCCACAACACGATTTCGGGAGCAAGTTGGAGCCTGGAGGAGTTTCGAGGAGGTTTCGGGCGAGCTTGGAGGAACTTGGAGCAGATTGGAGAAGCCACCGGAACGACCGGAGGAGCTTGGAGGAGGTTAGAGGCAGTTGGAGCCGGTTGGAGGTGCCACGGGAACAGACCCTTAGCATCGGCCCTCCTCGCACGTATCGCCGTATTCAGTGTTGTGGAACAGCTGGTGGTTCAGCTTTACTCGTTAATCACCTGGCAAACAGCCTCAGTTTGTCGGGGTCCTTGGCGGCGGGCACCTTGAGGACGGCCTCGCGTTCCGGCTCGGTGAGCGAGGCGAGCGGCGTCTCAGCCCTCTGCTCCAGAGGTGCGGCACTGATGGGCGCCGCCCCGTCCGCTGCTGACGGCACACGCACACACAACACATGAGGATGCCGGCACGAAGTGCAGTCGTGCCGATGCCATGCCGATATGCGAGGCGCTGCCAATGCCGATACTGGTATCAAGCTAAAACAAATTA
>JAXIVJ010001064.1:0-57500 GCA_036785665.1 Chirona hameri | reverse complement strand
CTGTCCCGCCCTGCTCTCCCCGCCTGTCCTGTCCTGTCCTGTCCTGTCCTGTCCTGCACTGCACTGCACTGCACTGCACTGCACTGCACTGCACTGCACTGCACTGCACTGCACTGCACTGTCCTGTCCTGTGCCGTCCTGCTCTCTCCGCCTGTCCTGTCCTGTCCTGCCCTGCCCTGCCCTGCTCTGCCCTGCCCTGCCCTGCCCTGCCCTGCCCTGCCCTGTCCTGTCCTGCCCTGCCCTGCCCTGCCCTGCCCTGCCCTGTCCTGTCCTGTCCTGTCCTGTCCTGTCCTGTCCTGTCCTGTCCTGTCCTGTCTTGTCTTGTCTTGTATTGTCTTGTATTGTCTTGTATTGTCTTGTATTGTCTTGTATTGTCTTGTATTGTCTTGTATTGTCTTGTATTGTCTTGTATTGTCCTGTCCTGTCCTGTCCTGTCCTGTCCTGTCCTGTCCTGTCCTGTCCTGTCCTGTCCTGTCCTGTCCTGTCCGGCCCGGTCCGGTCCGGTCCGGTCCGGTCCGGTCCGGTCCTGTCCTGTCCGGTGCTGTCCTGCTGTCCTGCTGTCCTGCTGTCCTGCTGTCCTGCTGTCCTGCTGTCCTGCTGTCCTGTCGTCATGCTCTGCCCCGCCCCACCACGCTCGGCAGCGGTACCGTACCCGTCATACACAGCCTTCAGCTCCTGGGCCAGCTGGCTGGCGTCCAGCACCTGACTGAACGGCGACTCGAGCCGGGTCGACTCCGGCTGCGACGCGTAATCGTCATGCACGGCTGCCGGCGGGGAGCACCGTCAGACCGGACTACTCGGGCGGGGGGGGGGGGGGGCTGGCAGAACGATCAGACCTGCCCGCTCATAAGACTGGCCGTATACAGAGGCAGGTAGCAAAGCAACAATCTTACAGTAGTTAAGTGCTCTCGTAAAATTATTCAAGAGTTAAAATCCCAAATAAGACATTTGTACACAACATTTCTAGACAAAGGCCACATAAAGCGTATAAGAGAATATCTAAGCATTATTTTGGTAATATTTTGACCACCAACCGTAACAACTCGCCAAAGGCACATAGAGACCTTCGCTATTTCTAAGCGCTATATTCATTGGTGGGTGAGAAGCGGTGGAAACAGTCCGAGAGGTAGTGAATGAAGAAAAAACGGCTAGCGGCTCGACAACCCCGGGTCCGAGGCAATATTGACACCTCCCCGCCGGTCCGAGTCTGGTAAAACCAGCGGCACTCACCTATCATTTTCTTGGCCTGGCGGGTGATGTAGCGACACCGCTTCTCCTCGTGGTACACGGCGATGCCGACCCGCCGGCTCAGGTCGTGGTAACAGTTCACCACCGAGTGGTTGGCCTTCGCCTGGACGACACGGGGTGCACGTCATCGTACCGAGGCGTCTGAATGGCCAGGACATACGGTGAATCCACCCAGCGTCAGGCCGTCCAACAGCAGTGCTATACACATTACACACAGCCTGACACGCGAAGGACATGACTATACCGTCACATGGTGATGAGCTCGCGACTTTTGCTCCAGCTTCAATGGGACCGAGTTGGAGCACCCAATATTGCGCTAGTGGTTCACAAATACCTAGTACCTAGTCCTACCAACCACAGTGAAGAATTAGCACGAAATATAAGGAATCATAGATAGGATCAGGAAGACAGAACCAGGGCTGCGGAGTCGGAGTCGGCACAATTTTGCCGACTCCGACTCCGGCTTTCACTCAAGGGCAGCGCATGGGCAAAGTAATTTGCAGGTGTATTTTAGTTAATCACCGGCGGTGGCGACGACTAAAACAATAATGCCTCTGCGACTTTGTTTGCTTCGATTCCCTTGATATTTAATGATTTCCAACCATGAGGTGTGAACCACGGTGGGCAAAATAGAACCTAGGGTGTGTCGTCGGATGCAGATCCAAAATGCCACCCCGAAGAATCTAAGCAACGATCACGAAAAAAAAAACAATTTGCCGCAAAAATGTAAATGGTAAAGTTAAAAAGGTACGCATATGCCAGGCGAGTTAAACGTTGTCATATTCATTACTATGACATTTAATTACTGCTTAATATACCTGTGGTTGATAGGGTTGTGACGAGACCTGGCAGCTTCTATTTTGTTTACTTCCAGAATTGTATAATATAATGCTATGGTCAGACGTCTATCTATTTCATTTAACTATTATATTTTCCATTAAATGAGCTCCAATCTTGAAATGGAAACACTTTTTCCACAGGAGGTTACTTCTCGTGCCTTCAGTTAATTATAGGCCGGAGTCGATTTCGGAGTCTGAGTCGACTCCGGAGGGTCGGAGTCGGAGTTACCTGAACACCGATCGACTCCGCAGCCCTGGACAGAACATACAGAAGGAAGAATCGAAGAAGAGCAGTGTCTGCAGAGTGAGTGGTGCACCGCCGCTTCTCACCCAGAGGGCGAATACGATGTGGAAGAGGTGGATGGTGGACTTGTTCTCGTCGTTGGACGTGCGCCGGTGGTCGGCCTGGATGGAGATCGGGTGGCCGACGAAACGCACATCGTTCACCTTCACCTCGAACTTCTGTCCGACCAGGCGCGACTGCACGGCGCACAGGTTCGACAACACCTGGCATACGGATCGAGGCCAGTCAAACGGTAAGACGGCGCACAGGTTCGACAACACCTGGCATACGGATCGAGGCCAGTCAAACGGTTAGACGGAACACGAGTTCGAGTGCACCGGATACATTCAGTCAGACGGGGCACGGAAATAAACACTCCTTAAAGGGAATAGTTCACCTTTAACATGGGACTTTCAACTGAGATAGCAGATTTGTAGAGCAGATCGAAAAACGGGTTGTGGTGAAAGAATTACCTCGCTACGCTAAGTAATTTCGACACAGGACTAGTGGGCCCCTTTTAGAAGACGCTGTTTCGGGTCCTCACAACGGTTGTTTTCGTTACAAGCAGCCTGCGTATATATGCCTTAAGTCCGTCGTTATTGTGTGCAATAGTTTCCATATCCAAGCTACCATATGCATGACATCATAATTGTCATGAAGTTTGTTATGGCCATGAAGGAGAAAAGAGAAACTTGACCATTTTTCGACGGATATCCATCTATCGTCCAAACAAATGCCATAACGAGGTCATAACGAGGTCATAACGAGGTCAACGAGGATATGATTCATAGCACTCACAATCAAGCAAAAATATTACTTCTTCCGTTATATATCTTGTCAACACTTTACCTGTAACGGTAACGCACGCACCACATGTCGAAGCCAGAAGTCCGCCGCCCAGAATTTACCTTGTCTGGGAAGCCGACTAGCCTGTGGTTGCTGATGTTGGAGGAGTGGCGGGTGCGGATGGCGAAAAGGTCCTCCGTCACGTCCAGGGCGTACGGGTTCTGACGGTAACCTGCGGCGGTGGCATGGGGCGATCAGCGGGCGATCATCGGGCGATCATCGACGGCACGGCCGCCGGAAACGGACAGCACAGACAGACACATTACAAGATAAATGTGTTTTATTAGAGGGACTATCCCACCTTAACATTATATTTGAGTTGAGATAGCCATTTTGATGGCTTGGCATTGAAATTAAGTATGGTAGCAGTTAAAACAACCACACTGATCTAATCAAAAAGATATTCGAGTTTGATTTTGACATCTGTAAAAAATAAGGCCCATGTGTATTTGAATAGGGAATCTTCTAAACCGACAGCGTCGTCTCTTTAGCCAACTGGTAATGATAGTCGACTTGTTTTAAGGTCAGCCTTGGAATATTTTCGTCTTCATTTCTCGATCCCGGGTGGTTCGCAATCTAAGCCAATCTAGACACCGGATGATTCGCTTTTTCTGCGAAATAGATGTTGACAAAAAATTGTTCCATACATTTGGCAGCACAAAGGATTTCCCTGTTATTAAAAAATATCATATGACGTCACCAATACAACTTTCCGCTTAAAACTAAAAGTTGAATATCTTCCAAGATATACATTTTTTTTCGGGAAAAAAAGTTCACGAACATGTTCAGCTGACCTCGCCTGACATGAAGACATACAATTAAGTGTGATTCGACAACTTTCACAAAGGTGGGACAGTCCCTTTAATTGGTTGCCATTGGAACAGCAAATTATAAATTATGCGCTAGTAAACAGGCATTGCAATCGAGCGGTAGAGGTCATGGCCCACGATCTGCTTAGCAAATGACTTGCTAAAAATGGCCGAGCTCTGCTTAGTAAAATAACTGATAATGTTAATTGTTAACCAGGCATTGACCGGGATCTCAGCCAAACGCCATTGACCGGGGGTGGGTGCAATATTGCCTCCTCGTTATCTCCAGAATCAGTGATCACAGCGAGACGCGCAAGGCGGCATTCGAAAGCTCTCAATGAGACGCATCTAAAGTTTATCGACATTTTGGAATTGAGGTTACATATCAGAACAAGGTCGGGTCAAAGGTCAAAATCGAGGCATTTGAGTTTTGGGGACATACTTTCCATCCAAAGTCTTTGATTGCGACCATGATCACCCAAAGTGCTCCCAAAAGTATAATACACATCCCGCATGAGCTAAAGTGAGATTGTTGACAAAGATTAAGGTTGCAAGGTCAGGTCAAAAAAGGTCACTATGCGCAGAAGATCTACGAAAGTCATGTGACACATGTTTTAGGGCTATTTTATGGGTTATATTACACGTAAAATTATATAATGAGTCATTTTACCATCTGACCTCACGTAAGTGAAGTTAGTGTCAAACTCAGGTCAAGGTCAGGTCACAGAAGGTCAAAATTTGTAATTGAAAAATATACATAAAAAGGCATGTTTCCAGAACAGTTTTGTCTCAGAAATATAATAATACGGTGTTAGCATACCTAGGGAGCCTCAGTTTGTTACTCACTTTGCTATATCTTTTTCCTCGAGGAAATTGTTTCATTTTTGCACGAAAGACGTAAAATTGATGTAGGAGAAGGTACCCTAAGTTTTGCGTTGATAGCGCTGTTGATTTTTGAGCTATTGCGAAAGTTCGTCAGGAGGGTCAATATTTGCCCCCTCCCCTCCCTCCGGTCAATGCCGGGTTAAAGGCAAACAGTTTGGCCTTTTAACTGGCAATATGCCGCATCAATTGCCTATTGTGTCATCTCATAGACATTGCCATAACAAGCTAATTCCAACGACATAGAGAATGTCTCACACTTATACCTTCCTTTAGTAGTCGGTCAAAGATAAAGATATTGCTTTGAAATTTGGTTTGGGAACTGTACATATGTGGTTCTCCAACATATATTCTGGTTTATTTTAAGTTTGCAAATTTTGATTTTGAGGGAATTTTTCCAAAAACGTAGTTTTATTTTATTTTGGGGGGTCAAAAACCAAACTTTTCAAAAATCCGAGATAGACATTTTGTAGCCCTTGTCATTTACTATCTTTTGACGTTTTTCGATTGCATTTTTATTTCTTTAAAAAAAACGGCTTTGTACGGTGTTAAAAAGTTTAGCTGATGTTTCGTCAAACTCGTGTGTAGTGACGTCACTGCATTTGCTATATCTATTTTTTCGAGGAAATTGCTTTATTTTTTCACGGAAGAATTAATGTAGGTCAAATTGATGTAGGAGAAGGTGCCCTAAGTTTCGCGTTGATAGCGCTGTTGGTTTTTGAGCTATTGCGAAAGTTTGTCAGGATGGTCAATATTTGCCCCCCTCCCCCGGTCAATGCCGGGTTAAAGGCAAACAGTTTGGCCTTTTGACTGGCAATATGCCGCATCAATTGCCTATTATTTCATATCATAGACATTGTCACAACAAGCTGATTCCAATGACATAGATAATGTCTCATGCTTATACATTCCTTTAGTAGTGCAAATGATATACTTCAAACAGTCTCCCCTGAAAATAAATCAACGAGGATGTGCAATGCTTCCTCTCCTTGGGCGACAGAAACATGTGCACCGCAGTGTGGTTGCCACCAGCACCATCCTACATAGTACATTTAAACCAGTAAATGAGAAGAAAACTTACTTTTGGTGGTGAATTTAGTTGGTTCATTGGCAAATGGATAACGAAACAACAGTCTATCTCCTTTGCTACCATTTTCAACTAAGATTATGCTTAGAGGATTTAACTCAGCCATGACATACTTCAGTTGACAATGACTAAAGAATTGTGATGTTTTCTAAAACAATGCACATATTTTCCTTCTCTATCTGTGGAAGAAAAAGTGCATGTTAATTATTCACACCAAAACCATGCCATCACATGCACACTGCACAAGCTCTAGCCAGACTTGTAAACTTTGAATAAACGGACTTGGCTTACCCCGGTTGTGACGTCAGCCCTTCTGGTCCCGGTAACGGCCGGAGCTCGCCGCCGCCCCACACCTCAGCAGAGTTTGGTGCATTAACCCGGAAGTTACCGGGGTATTTTCCATAACGTGACTTACGGGGGGGGGGGGGGTATTTTTACCATCCCCCTCGAATATCCGGAACTACTGGACCGATCCAAAAAAATCAAACGGCATTCGATAACCCTGGAAAATGTATCGAGGGAAACCTAATACTGTTGAATTCGGGGTCACCGATGACGTCACAGGTCACGTCAGACAAAATGTTTGACCGTGTCATAAAGGTCTCGATGGATGGAATTGTCGCGCAAAATTGCAGATATTAAACGCATAAGCAGTCGATAAATCGGTATGATCCGTGTGTCTGACACTTCTAAGTATCATTCTAAGCTGTTGATGACCTTGGGTCAGGTCATGGTCATGGGAGGTCACGAGGTTAAACTGCATATTACGGTCATTAAGCGTTGTAACACATGTTGATTTTGTATGGGTTCGTTTTTCGTCTGGAACGCGAAAAATGAACTTAGAACTTTGTTCGCTCCACAGAAATAGAAGTAAAAAAAGGAAATGCTTTTTTATGCATGGTAATGCTGTGAGAGGTGGTCGATTTGTGTCTTTGATAGGTCATAAGTCAGTCATTTTTGACGATATCGACTTAAAATTTGGTACAAATATTCACCGGACACGTCTCGATCACATATATTCCGGTTTTGGGATAAATCTGTTTTTTTTTTTAAAGAATATTGTAAAAACAATACAATTTGTCTTTGGATTTCTCAAAATTGTGAATTTCAATCAAATCGAAAATCCGAGATAGCAGTTTGATAGCCGAGTCTATTATCAGTGATTTGATTGATATATGGCATTTGAATTTATCTTAAAAATGTACTTTTGACAGCGTTTTCCGCAAACATTTATTTTTCAACAAAAACCGCAGAACATGACGTCACTCTGACGTCATTCCCGGTTGACTTATCATAATCTTATCTTTTTCCTTTGGCCAACATGTGTAAAATTGATGTGAAAGAGGGTACTGGAATATACCAGTGTCCTAGAATTGGAAAATTTGGGTTGAGAATGACACCCTGTTGATAATAATTTGCCACTCCTTTTCCCCTACTTCCATGAGAATATTCCACCCCTGGGGCGTTCCAGGACAGATCGACCAGTGCCTTACACACTCATATTTCAAAAACATCTAAGATTGGGTCTATAGGGTTGTCTTAGGTCCTGAAGACGACTGTGCAAATATTTTGCCTCGCCGAGCAACGGTCACCGAGTTATAGCCTCCGGTAATTTGGAGAGGTCACGCTGCAGGCCTTTCTTTGATGGATCATAACGTGTAGTGAGACGATCGGAAACCCTAAAAGCTATATATCACTGAACTTGCAGTGATGGAGGAAAACTTTTGGCTATCTCAATTTTTTCCCTTTTTGTGACCTTGTGACCTTTTTTACGTGACCTATCGACCTTTTCCCAGTCGAAACCTTTAGTTTTTACTCAAAGCCAGTATATATACTCAATATATACAAAGCCAGTATATATATTTTACTCAAAGCCAGTATATATCGACCCCCCCTCCCCCCACCCCCGAAGATTTTTCATGAATAGCTGAAAAACGGTGGTGCGCAGCGCCGCCAAATTTGGCATAGCTGTTTGGGAATCAATTACCCACATTGTGTGCAATTTTTTTACATCCGGTCATCTCAGGTCAGGTCAACAGGTCACACTAAGTAACCTCCCGTCCAAGCAAGTTTTTGAAAGTTTGTGGTCGTTCCAAAGCCACAGTGATTGACTGAGCGGTTTATACCTTTTTTTTTGTATATCGGTGACCTAAAGTCAGGCCGATCTCGTGACCTCTTCATTATAAGTCAATGGGGAAAATGAAAATGTGTATCAATCCACAGGAAATAACTAAATTTTACCAGTTTTCACCAGATCCACCATGTATGTGCCAATTGTAAAGACCCATGTCACATTTGTGTTCTGTGACCTCTATGAGGTCAACTCAGGTGACTATGAGGTCAGGTGTGCTGTTCTTTCTTCAATAACTATTTGCCAAATCAAGGTAGAGCAATGCGGTTTTCACTACTGTTTGGCTCTTCTAGGCGCGTCGATTGGTGTACAATTCGACCTTGACCTGACCTGAAGTCAGGTTCAATTTTTGGATATGACCAACTAGGGCACCCGATATACCATTCGATGCGTCTCGACGAGCAACACAATGGTGAAAATTGTATCACTTTATCATCACTTTATCATGCTTCTGTCAAAAGTGATTCCCTAAAAACAATTCGGCCATTTCTTAGAAAGTGTCAAGTGCAATGGCCTCCCCTGACCTAACTATTGGCCCAGTCTCAAATCTGTTGAAGCCCTGGTGTCAGAAAATCCAATTATGTTTCGAACGTTTTTTTCCGGCGCATCATCGCATCATCTATCTCTTTTAGTTCTCAAGATATTAGATTAGTTCTCAAGTTCCCACTTTACGCGCCACTCAGACAAAGTCTCTTTCAACATATCTCCACAGAACTAAACACTGACTTCACTCACTTCACTACCACCAAACAATACGACACACTTATACATGGGACAAGCATTAGCACTTCAAGTTCTCAGAGGGTAGCACATCTTTTCCAAAAATATATTTCCGACACAAAACGTTTCCGTTCAAATTAGCAGAGGAGCTCGGCACGCGCGGGGGGCGAAGCTGTTGCTGCGGTCATTGACTAAACAATGATGGTCAGGTGTATAAATGCAAAATGTCACGCGGGGGATGGTGCCTCGTTATAGGCCAAGTGTGCCTTTGCACCATCTCCCCACTACCCACTGTTGTTATTGTTTAACTTCCAATAAATGTTTGTTGTTGTTGTTGTACAAAATATGGACGGTTTTATTAAGGACACCCATATATGGCCATAATTTGACCTTTGGTGACCTCTGGAGACCCCAATATTGACCTGACCCAAACATGACCTGAATGGTGCAATAGAGCTTGTTTCGAGCTATCTAACATTTGTTCCCGCTTGTCGCTACGTTGCATGGTTTTCAAGATCTAGGGATGGGGGCGTTGCGAAGTCGGTGCGCGGGTTAAACACGATTAATTTACGACATGAACATATTTAGGTGGATATTTTAAGGCACATCGACCGAGTAGTTACAAGCCCATGGCTCTGAAACCTCTGAACACGCCTCTGAACACGCGCCCGCCGCTCGTGGCCGTGTGTTTCAGTCGGGTCCGTGAGGAAACAACTGGATTCCCCAGTCACAGCCGATCGACATCAGGTGAGAGAAGGAGCACAGAACTGAGAACGTTTGGTCTGAGCACGTCGTCCTCCGTATTTATGTATTGTGATAATGTCACACAAATCCATCACATCATGGCGCCTGGAGCTTGTCTGCGAGTCTCCGGCTGTCATGAGTCGTGCCATCCGTCTGCTATCCTGGTATCCGTCGGGCCATGATGTACGATAGTAACACCTGGTCGCGGCAGCGCTGTAACTGCTGCTGACACGTCCTGCCCCTGTATATAACACGCCTTTGAAAACCCATGGCTACGGTCGTGTCGGGTCGCTCATATGTAGATTTTCCCCACAACTGACGGAAGACCTTGTGGGCACTTCACGCCCCTGCTTGATGATCTCAGATTGCATTTGGACAGATAATGCAGAAATGGGGTGTGAATGAAGAAGTGGTGCCCCTTGGCACTGAATGAGCCACCAGTTCAGAGATCAGTTATACATATAATACAAATGCAATATTTTCAAATAGGGACAGAAATGCCTATTCAATGACCCTTATAATGCAACACTGATAACAAAACATTTGATAAAATGGTCCAATCATCAAGAAAGCTTCCAATACATGTTTGTTGTTGTTGTAAAAAAATATGGACGGTTTTGTGATAACATTGTGGACATACAAGACATACTCCCTTGAGTTTTTGGAATTCCAGCAGAATGGAGTTGGACAATTTCATTCATATTTTGAATAGTCCATAGGGCAAACTACCTACCCTGACCACAGGTCCCCCCCCCCAAAAAAAAGAAGAAAGAAGACAATGTCAAATTCGAAGTTAATTTATGCATAAGATGAAAGGATAAATTAATTACAACTTTATTCATCAATTAGTGTTGACTTAATAAAAGAAGCATACCAATTTTGGCTCTGTAAAATTTCCCAGCTAACTCTGAATTAATTTGTCTCTCAGTTTATAATGCCACAGAATGTATGAGCTGTTTCTGCTGTCAGTTCACCTTGCCAAAGAACCTCCATTTCAGATAGCAGACACTAGCCTTTGAAACATTTAATTAAAAGCAAACAATTACCTAAGCATTTAAGCAAACCAAGAGAAGAAAAATTGGACATATGCCAAAAATGCTGTTTTGAAGTATTAATATTGCACTTCACATATTGGGCTCAACACCCCATAATAGCCGAACGCCAGCAGTTTGTCTGCTACTTGTGATGTATCCTTGATATATCCCACACTTGACAGGGTGTTTCAGTAAGCTAGACTTGTGCTAAGCATAAACTGAAATGTCATTTGATATTTATCACATTGACATTGACATAGCAATAGGGTCTGTTCCAGCACCCTCATCCTGGTTAGGTTGAGCCTTCATTTTATCCAGCAGTCATTCCCATTCCTCAAATTAAATTGTTTGAGCCTCCACCAACCTCAACCAGTTGAGCAAAATTTCCTCCACTCAGTCAGCGGCTGAGGTTTAGGACCATGGCTGGCAAAGTTGCTGTTTGCTGGTATACATTTTGTACTCTTTTGTACTTTTTTAAATTTGTGTACTCTTTGGAAAGGGGAAAATAAAAATAATCAAATCAAATATAAATTAATAGTCATATTTGATTTGATTCAGTCAACTGGATCAAGCTCTGGAGACCTCAAGTCCTCAATCGGCATACAAAAGAGTACAAAATGTATACGAGCAAACAGCAACTTTGCCAACCATGTGGGGGAGGAAAGCAAATTTTAGGCAATGACAGTTCTGACTCACTGTTGAACATTAGTGGTGTTGATCATGCTGTTTACATTGTGATTGGAAATCTCCACAGTCCAATCCGTCCTCTGCTCCACAGTGCCTGATCTGGAGGAATGAAAACTTTCTGGTTGAGAGCACTGGAACAGCCCCATAGGTGCCCATAGGTTTGATTTTGGGGCCAGGCACTGTATCCGCTTAGAGCCAAGGTGCTAATAGTAACTCACATTTCCAGGGATAATGAGGGCTGGGCCGACTTTTGTTAGAGGCCCTACCAAGGAATTTGCCCCTTAGTCCCTGGCACAGGAACCAACCCTATCTTACCACAACACTAAAACATGGTTTGGGTTTGGTTGGTTTGTGGACCAAGCACCATATCCTCTTGGGATCAAAGCGCTAGCTGGAACCCTGTTCCGAGGGATATGGGGAGCCGGGCAGACTTTTTGCAGAGCTGAGGGATTTGAACCGCAGTCCTCGGCACACTCAGAACATCTTTACATATCTCTTACATCATCATATCTTTACAGACCTTGGGCACACCCAGAACAAGAAGAGGCAAGTAAGTACCTTACCACTGCACCGAGTTGCTCCCCACCACTGAAACAAATTAGCACCCAAAGCATTTGTTTGCATAGTTTTACGCCGTTAATGTCTGAGTTGCGCAGGAAATGCCTCATAAATCGGAGCTTATCATATTTCAATTTCAATCTTTGGTTATAACTTTCCTGTTTGTATCAATACACTATTTAGTATTCGTATATTACATATTTTTAGTTTAAAATCATTGAATGCATGTGAAGGGAAATTTTAGATAACTTTCCTACTTCTTTTCAAACATTAAAATAATCCGCAAGTCTTACGAAAGATAGATAAAGAACTAAGGTAAGCCGGAGGCCTATTTCAATATAAAGTCTCCCGGCGATGTATTTACATTTTTACGTGAGCCATGGCGTGACGTCACTGAGAGAACCTCCAGCACCCAGACGCTACTGATATAATTATCAATGACTGCTCATACGGAAGTCGAATCCAAGGACATCATCAGGGTCATAGCCCCACAGAACGACCAAAGCCGTACACAAAAAAATGACACAATTCTTGATTTCAAAGTAAATCAAAGCAATCTTTGTGACTGTGTGAGTCTGATCGGTTAGCCGAGTCCTCCGCTAGGTGGCAGTGCGCCTGCGGGAGAAATACAGTCTTCTCTGAGTCGCCGACGCGTGTGGAGCTGGCGGCTACTACGGACTCGAACATGGCGCAGCCGGCAGGGTCCGAGGGGATCGACCCCGCCTCAGTGCAACTACCCAGTGACGACGACGAACTCGTGCAGCCGGTAGCGATACCGGCGCCGAGTGTTGCGTCCGCTGCGATGGCGAGAGACGCTAAACCCCACCGACTGGAAGTGACTAGTGACCGCGGTGCTTCGTACCGGCTGTGGCGTCAGCGGTGGGACGATTACGCCATGTTGGCTGGACTGGCTAGCAAGCCACCAGCCCTACAGATGGCGATCCTCCGAACTTGCCTCTCGGATGAGGCAATGACGATCGTGGCGAACTTTGATACGCCAGAGGTGCAGCGGAATGACCTGTCCGCTGTCCTTATGCACCTGGAATGCTACGCCCGCGGCCAGGTAAACGAAGTCATCCAGCGTCGGACGTTCAACATGTGTGAACAACTCGACGGCGAATCATTTGACGACTTCGCCACGCGCTTGCGCGACTTGAGCAGGGACTGCGGACTCTGCGATACCTGCAGAGACTCTCTCATCCGTGACCGGATTGTGGTTGGTCTGCGTGACCCCGCAACGATTAAGCGTCTGTGCGCGGTACATCTCCTGTCGCTGCAACAGGCCACCCAGATTTGCCGCTCAGAAGAGGCTGCCGCCCGTGACGTCACAACCATCACCGGCGGCAACGCGGACGCCATCTCCGCCCGTATCACGCAGCCCAACCGCGGCGGCGCCCACCGCCGGGCCCAGAGCAGCCGCGGCGTCAGATTTCAGTCGCGCAGCCCCACCCCTCCCCGACGCCTGTCGGGGGCCGGTGCACCGCAGACGGGCGTCGCCCCAGCGCTGCCCGCCGCCTGCCGTAACTGCGGCAACCGCCACAGCCGCTCGGCCCGCTGCCCGGCAGCCGACCGTTCATGCTACAACTGCGGTCGGCACGGCCACATCTCCAGATTGTGTCGCAGCCCTCGCCCACCCCACGAGTCGTCGGCCTCCGCCGTTACCCTGGCAACGACCTCCCGTGGATCGGCACCGACAGTTCGAGTGTCCGTGACTGGGCTGCGGACAGCGGTGATGGAAGCGCTGCCGGACACTGGAGCCGACGTGTCCGTCGCTGGTCTGGACTTCGCCCATCGCATTGGAGAGATGAACGACAATCTCCAGCCACCGACGACCCACCCTCGCGCCGTTGACGGACACACGGCCCGTTCTCGTGGCAGTCTGCCAATTCATCTCCGCCTGGGTGACGTCACAGTCTCCGACACGGTGCACATCATTCCAGGGGTGCCCTGCCTCCTGCTCTCATGGAAAACCGCTCGGGCCCTCCGTCTGGTACCGACCGACTATCCACAGCAGATCGCCACCGTGGTTCTCCCAGCCACGCCGCCGCCCGCACGGCGCCGCCGCCGCGCGCCCGAGTCTTCCCCGCGCGGTCTCCGATGTCAGCCGACACTCGATCATCGCGCCGCCCCGCCACGGGCGATAACCGCCGCCGCCGCCGCCGCCGCCGCCGAGCCTGGCCGCGGCCAGCTGGCGCCGACGTCACCGCCGACGCCGCCACCGCCGCCGTCGCTGCCGGCCGCGTCGACGACACATGTGCTGCCCCCTGCCACTGTTCGGCAGACTACAGCGCCACCAACCACCACCGGACATAAAGCCTCGGTCGAGAGCCCGCTCAACGAGTTTCCAGACGTGCTGGACGGTGTCGTCCGGGCGATGCCGGGGGAAAACTTCAAGATCCACCTTCGAGAGAACGCCACTCCATTCGCGGTGCGCGCACCGCGACGCATTCCGCTATCCCTCCGTGAGCCACTCCGTCAGGAGTTGGACAAGCTGGAGCAGGACGGCATCATCACCTCAGTGGTCGAGCCGACCGACTGGTGCGCCCCAATCGTGGTGGCACCCAAGAAAACCGGTGGCATCCGTCTGTGCGTGGATTTATCCAAGCTCAACCAGTCCGTGAAACGGGAGCTGTACCAGTCCAGCACGCCAGCTGAGTGCGTCGCGTCAATCGTGGCATCCGAGGCCCAGTGGTTTAGCGTTTTTGACGCCGCCAAGGGCTACCACCAGTGCCCTCTGGATGAGTCTTCCCGCCATCTGACGACCTTCATCACACCCTTCGGGAGGTATCAGTACCTCCGTGCGCCGTACGGCGTCTCGTCCATCAGCGAACATTACAACAGGCGGATGGATGAGTGCTTCATCGACATGGACGGTGTTCAGCGCGTCGTTGATGACGTCATCATCTACAGCAAGACGAAGTCCGCACACGTCGCCCGGGTCCGCGAGTTCCTGGCTCGATGCCGGGATCGCGGGGTGGCGCTAAACCCGGCGAAGACGCAACACCAGCGGAAGAAAGTCAAGTTCGCCGGCTTTATCGTGGCAGAAGACGGATATCTGCCCGACCCAACGCTCACTAACGCAATCGCAGCGTTCCCAACACCTCAGACGCTGACCGAACTCCGCGGCTTCTTCGGCCTCGTCAACCAGGTGGCCCCGTTCTCAGAGGAGACTGCGGAGCACCTGGAACCGCTGCGTCACCTGTTGAGCACCAAACGAACCTTCGGTTGGGACAGTTGTCACCAGGTGGCGTTCGAAAAGGCGCGGGCGGCGCTATCATCGGTGCGCACGCTCGCCTTTTTCGACCAAACGCGGCCCACTCTGCTGTCGACCGACGCGAGCCGTCTGAAGGGGCTCGGGTTCCTGCTTCAGCAGAAGCAGCTGGATGGCACATGGCGTACAGTCCAGGCCGGCTCCCGGTTCCTGACAGACGCAGAGAGCCGTTACGCCACCATCGAGCTGGAGCTGCTGGCGGTGGCGTGGGGGTGTCACAAGTGCCGCCTCTTCCTCAGTGGGCTCCCCGAGTTCGACGTGCTGACCGACCACCGCCCTCTGGTGCCAATCCTCAACTCCAAGAACCTGGATGAGATTGAAAACCCGCGCCTCCAGCGCCTGCGGCAGAAACTGCTGGTGATGACATTCACTGCTCGGTGGCAGCGCGGCACGGACCATCTGGCAGCCGACGCCCTCTCAAGGTCACCGGTGGACCCGCCGACAGAGGAGGACGAGCTGGCCGAGGACAGATCGGCCACAACCGTCGCCGCAATCATCACAGGCGAGGCGAGCGAACTCTGCACCGACCTCAGGCTGGATGAGGTACGGCGAGCGGCAGACCGGGACGAGGAGGCGCAGATCCTTCTTCAGACCGTGATGGACGGCTTCCCGTCCCAGAAGGCCGACTTTCCCGCGCTCCTGCGGCCATATTGGCCGGTCCACGACCGCCTCGCTGTCGATGACGGACTGGTCGTGTGTGGTTGCCGGCTCGTCATTCCCCGCCCGATGCGCGCAGCCGTCCTCGCCGAGCTGCACGCCAGCCATCAGGGAAAAGAAAAGACGAAGAGTCGAGCCCGCCAGATTGTCTTCTGGCCCAACATGAACAACGATATCGAGAACATCACCAAGGCCTGCCAGCCCTGCCAGAGGGAACTGCCATCGCTGCCGAAAGAGACGCTGCGCACGTACGAGCAGGCCAGCCGCCCATTCCAACACCTCTGCGCCGACTTCTGTCAACACGCCGGCCAATACTTCCTGGTGGCGGTCGACCCTCTCTCCGGGTGGCTCACAGTCTGCCCGGTCGGCCGACACGCCAGTGCCTCGACGCTCATCAGGGAACTCCGTGGCATCTTCTGCCTGGCCGGAGCCCCAGAAGTCCTCTGGTCCGACAATGGTCCCCAGTTCACCTCAGCCGCCTTCCAGGCCTTCCTGAAAAACTGGGCCGTGCTACACCGCACCTCTTCTCCTCACTACGCCCAGTCCAACGGCCGAGCCGAAGCCGCCGTCAAGTTTGCCGCCAAACTCATCCGCCGCTGCTGGCGTGACGGACACATGAACAGCGACAGCTGGGCGCGGGGAATACTGCAGCACCGAAACACGCCTGGCCCCGACGGCAGGTCGCCTGCCCAAATCCTTCTCAACTCACCGGCAAGAGACATGCTACCCGCCCACCGGCGCTCGTTTGCCCCCCAGTGGTAGCGGGCAGCCGACGATGCCGAGCGCGCCGCTGCCGCACGCCAGGAACGCACCCGGACGGCCTACAACCAGCACGCCCGTGACCTGCCTGCTCTCCACATCGGATCGCAAGTCGCCTTGCAGGATCCGGCGACCGGCACCTGGGACCGTCACGGCGTAATCACCGACGTCGGCCCGCATCGGCGTTACTTCATCCGCCTGCCCAGCGGCCGTGTCCTCACCCGCAACAGGCGCCACCTCCGCCAACGATACGCCCACGCCCACCCGGACACTGCTGTCACCGTGCCCCTGCCCGGGCCACCCCTGCCAAGGCCTCCCCTGCCCGGGCCGCCGCCGCCCACCGCCTCTGATGCCGGGCCGGTGCAGCCGCCTCCGCCGCCGCCACTGCAGCCGCCGCCGCTGCAGCCGCTGCCGGCGGCTCCGGTGGCCGGCCCGCCACTCGAAGCACCACGGCGCTCTGAGCGACCCCGCCGCCAGCCAGAGCGCCTTATCGAGCTGATGTAAACAGTAATCGCACCGTACGGTCTTCTTTCTCGTGGTGTTTTATTTTGACCTTATGTTTATGCACGTCACCCGCCGGTTGACTGGTGGGGGGTGTGTGAGTCTGATCGGTTAGCCGAGTCCTCCGCTAGGTGGCAGTGCGCCTGCGGGAGAAATACAGTCTTCTCTGAGTCGCCGACGCGTGTGGAGCTGGCGGCTACTACGGACTCGAACAGTGACGAATTTGCTTATTTAAAAATTGTATATTCATATTCGACAATGAGCTATGGAATCTGATGGGTTTCTAGAATTTTGTTATGAATATGGATCGCAAGAGCGACCCCACAAATTTGCGTTCGATTTCAGGGGAGCAACTGCTTAGCAAAATGGGCCATGGGCCTATTTTCAAAACACGCTCGGGTTTAAATGAAATAGTTCACCTTCAACATTAGTTTTCAACTGATATAGCAGTTTTGTAGCCCTTGTTGGGAAACCCCTATTGTGTGAGTCTGATCGGTTAGCCGAGTCCTCCGCTAGGTGGCAGTGCGCCTGCGGGAGAAATACAGTCTTCTCTGAGTCGCCGACGCGTGTGGAGCTGGCGGCTACTACGGACTCGAACATGGCGCAGCCGGCAGGGTCCGAGGGGATCGACCCCGCCTCAGTGCAACTACCCAGTGACGACGACGAACTCGTGCAGCCGGTAGCGATACCGGCGCCGAGTGTTGCGTCCGCTGCGATGGCGAGAGACGCTAAACCCCACCGACTGGAAGTGACTAGTGACCGCGGTGCTTCGTACCGGCTGTGGCGTCAGCGGTGGGACGATTACGCCATGTTGGCTGGACTGGCTAGCAAGCCACCAGCCCTACAGATGGCGATCCTCCGAACTTGCCTTTCGGATGAGGCAATGACGATCGTGGCGAACTTTGATACGCCAGAGGTGCAGCGGAATGACCTGTCCGCTGTCCTTATGGACCTGGAATGCTACGCCCGCGGCCAGGTAAACGAAGTCATCCAGCGTCGGACGTTCAACATGTGTGAACAACTCGACGGCGAACCATTTGACGACTTCGCCACGCGCTTGCGCGACTTGAGCAGGGACTGCGGATTCTGCGATACCTGCAGAGACTCTCTCATCCGTGACCGGATTGTGGTTGGTCTGCGTGACCCCGCAACGATTAAGCGTCTGTGCGCGGTACAACTCCTGTCGCTGCAACAGGCCACCCAGATTTGCCGCTCAGAAGAGGCTGCCGCCCGTGACGTCACAACCATCACCGGCGGCTACGCGGACGCCATCTCCGCCTGTATCACGCAGCCCAACCGCGGCGGCGCCCACCGCCGGGCCCAGAGCAGCCGCGGCGTCAGATTTCAGTCGCGCAGCCCCACCCCTCCCCGACGCCTGTCGGGGGCCGGTGCACCGCAGACGGGCGTCGCCCCAGCGCTGCCCGCCGCCTGCCGTAACTGCGGCAACCGCCACAGCCGCTCGGCCCGCTGCCCGGCAGCCGACCGTTCATGCTACAACTGCGGTCGGCACGGCCACATCTCCAGATTGTGTCGCAGCCCTCGCCCACCCCACGAATCGTCGGCCTCCGCCGTTACCCTGGCAACGACCTCCCGTGGATCGGCACCGACAGTTCGAGTGTCCGTGACTGGGCTGCGGACAGCGGTGATGGAAGCGCTGCCGGACACTGGAGCCGACGTGTCCGTCGCTGGTCTGGACTTCGCCCATCGCATTGGAGAGATGAACGACAATCTTCAGCCACCGACGACCCACCCTCGCGCCGTTGACGGACACACGGCCCGTTCTCGTGGCAGTCTGTCAATTCATCTCCGCCTGGGTGACGTCACAGTCTCCGACACGGTGCACATCATTCCAGGGGTGCCCTGCCTCCTGCTCTCATGGAAAACCGCTCGGGCCCTCCGTCTGGTACCGACCGACTATCCACAGCAGATCGCCACCGTGGTTCTCCCAGCCACGCCGCCGCCCGCACGGCGCCGCCGCCGCGCGCCCGAGTCTCCCCCGCGCGGTCTCCGATGTCCGCCGACACTCGATCATCGCGCCGCCCCGCCACGGGCGATAACCGCCGCCGCCGCCGCCGCCGCCGCCGAGCCTGGCCGCGGCCAGCTGGCGCCGACGTCACCGCCGACGCCGCCGCCGCCGCCGTCGCTGCCGGCCGCGTCGACGACACATGTGCTGCCCCCTGCCACTGTTCGGCAGACTACAGCGCCACCAACCACCACCGGACATAAAGCATCGGTCGAGAGCCCGCTCAACGAGTTTCCAGACGTGCTGGACGGTGTCGTCCGGGCGATGCCGGGGGAAAACTTCAAGATCCACCTTCGAGAGAACGCCACTCCATTCGCGGTGCGCGCACCGCGACGCATTCCGCTATCCCTCCGTGAGCCACTCCGTCAGGAGTTGGACAAGCTGGAGCAGGACGGCATCATCACCTCAGTGGTCGAGCCGACCGACTGGTGCGCCCCAATCGTGGTGGCACCCAAGAAAACCGGTGGCATCCGTCTGTGCGTGGATTTATCCAAGCTCAACCAGTCCGTGAAACGGGAGCTGTACCAGTCCAGCACGCCAGCTGAGTGCGTCGCGTCAATCGTGGCATCCGAGGCCCAGTGGTTTAGCGTTTTTGACGCCGCCAAGGGCTACCACCAGTGCCCTCTGGATGAGTCTTCCCGCCATCTGACGACCTTCATCACACCCTTCGGGAGGTATCAGTACCTCCGTGCGCCGTACGGCGTCTCGTCCATCAGCGAACATTACAACAGGCGGATGGATGAGTGCTTCATCGACATGGACGGTGTTCAGCGCGTCGTTGATGACGTCATAATCTACAGCAAGACGAAGTCCGCACACGTCGCCCGGGTCCGCGAGTTCCTGGCTCGATGCCGGGATCGCGGGGTGGCGCTAAACCCGGCGAAGACGCAACACCAGCGGAAGAAAGTCAAGTTCGCCGGCTTTATCGTGGCAGAAGACGGATATCTGCCTGACCCAACGCTCACTAACGCAATCGCAGCGTTCCCAACACCTCAGACGCTGACCGAACTCCGCGGCTTCTTCGGCCTCGTCAACCAGGTGGCCCCGTTCTCAGAGGAGACTGCGGAGCACCTGGAACCGCTGCGTCACCTGTTGAGCACCAAACGAACCTTCGGTTGGGACAGTTGTCACCAGGTGGCGTTCGAAAAGGCGCGGGCGGCGCTATCATCGGTGCGCACGCTCGCCTTTTTCGACCAAACGCGGCCCACTCTGCTGTCGACCGACGCGAGCCGTCTGAAGGGGCTCGGGTTCCTGCTTCAGCAGAAGCAGCTGGATGGCACATGGCGTACAGTCCAGGCCGGCTCCCGGTTCCTGACAGACGCAGAGAGCCGTTACGCCACCATCGAGCTGGAGCTGCTGGCGGTGGCGTGGGGGTGTCACAAGTGCCGCCTCTTCCTCAGTGGGCTCCCCGAGTTCGACGTGCTGACCGACCACCGCCCTCTGGTGCCAATCCTCAACTCCAAGAACCTGGATGAGATTGAAAACCCGCGCCTCCAGCGCCTGCGGCAGAAACTGCTGGTGATGACATTCACTGCTCGGTGGCAGCGCGGCACGGACCATCTGGCAGCCGACGCCCTCTCAAGGTCACCGGTGGACCCGCCGACAGAGGAGGACGAGCTGGCCGAGGACAGATCGGCCACAACTGTCGCCGCAATCATCACAGGCGAGGCGAACGAACTCTGCACCGACCTCAGGCTGGATGAGGTACGGCGAGCGGCAGACCGGGACGAGGAGGCGCAGATCCTTCTTCAGACCGTGATGGACGGCTTCCCGTCCCAGAAGGCCGACCTTCCCGCGCTCCTGCGGCCATATTGGCCGGTCCACGACCGCCTCGCTGTCGATGACGGACTGGTCGTGTGTGGTTGCCGGCTCGTCATTCCCCGCCCGATGCGCGCAGCCGTCCTCGCCGAGCTGCACGCCAGCCATCAGGGAAAAGAAAAGACGAAGAGTCGAGCCCGCCAGATTGTCTTCTGGCCCAACATGAACAACGATATCGAGAACATCACCAAGGCCTGCCAGCCCTGCCAGAGGGAGCTGCCATCGCTGCCGAAAGAGACGCTGCGCACGCACGAGCAGGCCAGCCGCCCATTCCAACACCTCTGCGCCGACTTCTGTCAACACGCCGGCCAATACTTCCTGGTGGCGGTCGACCCTCTCTCCGGGTGGCTCACAGTCTGCCCGGTCGGCCGACACGCCAGTGCCTCGACGCTCATCAGGGAACTCCGTGGCATCTTCTGCCTGGCCGGAGCCCCAGAAGTCCTCTGGTCCGACAATGGTCCCCAGTTCACCTCAGCCGCCTTCCAGGCCTTCCTGAAAAACTGGGCCGTGCTACACCGCACCTCTTCTCCTCACTACGCCCAGTCCAACGGCCGAGCCGAAGCCGCCGTCAAGTTTGCCGCCAAACTCATCCGCCGCTGCTGGCGTGACGGACACATGAACAGCGACAGCTGGGCGCGGGGAATACTGCAGCACCGAAACACGCCTGGCCCCGACGGCAGGTCGCCTGCCCAAATCCTTCTCAACTCACCGGCAAGAGACATGCTACCCGCCCACCGGCGCTCGTTTGCCCCCCAGAGGCAGCGGGCAGCCGACGATGCCGAGCGCGCCGCTGCCGCACGCCAGGAACGCACCCGGACGGCCTACAACCAGCACGCCCGTGACCTGCCTGCTCTCCACATCGGATCGCAAGTCGCCTTGCAGGATCCGGCGACCGGCTCCTGGGACCGTCACGGCGTAATCACCGACGTCGGCCCGCATCGGCGTTACTTCATCCGCCTGCCCAGCGGCCGTGTCCTCACCCGCAACAGGCGCCACCTCCGCCAACGATACGCCCCCGCCCACCCGGACACTGCTGTCACCGTGCCCCTGCCCGGGCCACCCCTGCCAAGACCTCCCCTGCCCGGGCCGCCGCCGCCCACCGCCTCTGATGCCGGGCCGGTGCAGCCGCCTCCGCCGCCGCCACTGCAGCCGCCGCCGCTGCAGCCGCTGCCGGCGGCTCCGGTGGCCGGCCCGCCACTCGAGGCACCACGGCGCTCTGAGCGACCCCGCCGCCAGCCAGAGCGCCTTATCGAGCTGATGTAAACAGTAATCGCACCGTACGGTCTTCTTTCTCGTGGTGTTTTATTTTGACCTTATGTTTATGCACGTCACCCGCCGGTTGACTGGTGGGGGGGTGTGTGAGTCTGATCGGTTAGCCGAGTCCTCCGCTAGGTGGCAGTGCGCCTGCGGGAGAAATACAGTCTTCTCTGAGTCGCCGACGCGTGTGGAGCTGGCGGCTACTACGGACTCGAACACCTATCTGCAAGTTTTCTTGACTGAAAAGACTCTCCAGTCGAATATATTTGAGTTTTTGGCGAAGGAATGCGGTGCTGGCGAAAGAATGTTGTACTGGTTCTAGACCGGGCAGAGGCTATACCATCAGCCAATAAGCTTGCAGCTGGTGCTAACAAGCGATCGCCGGCCGCCGATGGTATGATGGTATGATCAGTGGCGCACGCAGGATTCCATTTCGGGGGGGGGGGGGGTCAGAGCCTAAGAGCGGGCCCCTTTGTGTGCGGGCCCCCACCTGTTTTTTTTTAATAGAAAACTTCGCGGATTTCGGTCACTTGTTTTTTTTAGCGGGCCCCTTACAGCATGGGATCTGAGATATGGTAATTATCTTGTCAATGTCGTGTAAGGTGACTGCGTGTGCTACTGGTGTGCGAATTTTAGGTGCGCGTGCTACTGATGTGCGGTACAACTGTCGAAAGTTGACGAAATGAGGTCAATGACAAGACGCAGTAGTGGTGAACCGATACGGTATTTTCGTAGCAGGTATGTGTGATCAGTTGGCGCGATACATAGCTGGTTTTTACAACACACAGCATCGCAACAAATGTGGAGACGGTCTCGCGCATGACTTGGGAAGACATAACCAACGGATCCAGGGTCTGGTGTCAACCAGTTTCTGCATAGATGTCTGGAAGCTGCGCACAGGCTTTCTGGAGTTTGGTCAAAATGAGAGAAGCACGGGGAACAGATCAGAACAGACCCCTACCAGAAACGGGCCCGTATCAATAATAGCAAGGCTGGGCCCTGTTGTGACGGGCCCTCGTCCTGACCGGGCCCAATATCACGCCTTTGCCAGCACTGGGCCCCTGTCTCGATCGGGCCTGACCAAGACCGGGCCCCTCCCAGAAACGGGTCCGTATCAAGAATATGCAGGAACCGGGCCCTGTTGTGACGGTCCCTCGTTCTGACCGGATCCCATATCACGCCTTTGCCAGCAGCGGGCCCCTGCCTCGATCGGACCTGACCAAAACCGGGCTCCTACCGGAAACGGGCCCGCATCAAGAATCTCCAAGGACCGGACCCTGTTGTGACCGGGCTCTCGTCCTGGCCGGGCCCCATAACATGTCTTTGCCAGCACCAGGCCCCTGCCTCGATCGGGCCTGACCAATTGAACGGGTCCGTATCAATAATTTGCAAGGACCGGGCCCTGTTGTGACGGGGCCCTCGACCTGACCAGCACCGCACAGATCAAGGCAGGGCCCCATATCACGCCTCTGCCAGCACCGGGGCCCTGCCTTGATCGGGCCCCTACCAGGAACGGGCCCCTACCAGTAACAAGGCCCGTATCAAGCATTTGCAAGGAGCGGACCCTGTTGTGACCGGGCCCTCGTCTTGACCGGGTCCCATATCACGCCTTTGCTAGCACCGATCCCCTGCCTCGATCGGGCCCTACCAGGAACGGGCCCGTATCAATAATTTGCGAGGACCGGGCCCTGCTGTGACCGGGCCCTCGACCTGACCGGGCCCCATATCACGCCTCTGACAGCACCGGGGCCCTGTCTTGAGTGGGCCCCTACCAGGAACGGGCCCCTACCAGGAACTGGCCCTTACCAGGAACTGGCCCCTACCAGGAACTGGCCCCTACCAGGAACTGGCCCCTACCAGGAACGGACCCCTATCAGGAAGGGGCCCGTATCAAATAATTTGCAAGGAGCGGGCCCTGTTGTGTCCGGGCCCTCGTCCTGACCGGGCCACATGTCACGCCTTTACCAGCACCGAACCCCTGCCTCGATCGGGCCTGACCAAGACTGGGCCCCTACCAGAAACGGGCCCGCATAAAAAATATGCAAGGACCGGGCCCTCTTCCTGACCGGGCCCCCCATATCACACCTTTGCCAGCACTGGCCCCTGCCTCGATCAGGCCTTACCAAGACCGTACCCCTGCCAGGTATGGGACATAATACGGGTCCTTTTGATGCGGGCCCCTCAGAAATTTCTGGGGGTCAGCTGACCCCTTTGACCCCCCTGCGTGCGCCACTGAGTATGATGGTACCGATTGGCACCACTAATCAAGACTGCATGTCGATCGCTTGCGTATCTCAGTGACGTCATCTCCGTCCGGTCCTGCGATATAAAGCGATCCGCTGAAGTGAGGCATCACCTGAGGCGTGTCCGTTTATACAGCCCTGGGCATGTCATTCATTTTTGTTATTTCAATTTAGGAGGAGCGCTGAAAGCGCACGTGTTAGGGGTTAAGGGCGCTGCTATTCTTCTAATCACACAATACAATTTATCGCAGACAGCAGATAAACAGTTCTGTGTGTTTCTAGTTACTGCGTGTTACTATTTGAATAACATAGAAACTTTGTCACATCAAACCTGCAAGAATGACGGAAGCCATCCAAAAAAAGTTCCAAGCTGAAGTTGAAAAGTACAAACAGCTTCAAAAAGGTAGGGATGTCCATATCAGTATCAATATAATTTTACAGATTGGGGTTTGAGAGACGACATAACAATAAGCAGACATTACAGTAGTTGCTTAAGATAATTGTATTTTGTAAGTGGAAGCAAGAGTCTGTCTGAAGTCTGAAGGGTAAAGGTCCAGTCACAGAATCACCAGGCTGACCAGGGTACATATAGGTGTATTACCGGCACAAGCATCACACAGGGTTGCAGTCGGTCTTCACAATCACGTTAATCTAGTGTGAATCAGTAAATTGTTTCTGCTGCCCCAAAACTCCAAAAGCTGCCCCATAATTTCAAATGCTGCCCAAATTGTTTAATGCTGCCCCAATTTTGATGTGTTGTTACCAACCCTGCCCCGACAAGATCTCGTCGAAACTTGCCACGTTTTGCATACTGGCTGCTCCCCGAGAATGCCTCTGCCCCCCCTCCATCATTGCCTGAAGATGCTTCTGTTCCTCTGTCCGATGTATGTAGATAAATATTGGAAATTGATGCATGGGACCGCCTATGCTGAAAAATCAGTCGGTCACAACTCCCAAACTATCGATTAACACAGGATACGCCCTGGAAAGTTAGATCAATAGTGCAAAAATACCCTGCCAGTGACATCAAGCCGGCTACACCGCCTGCCCCTTGTTCAGGCCTGTAACACTACCTACAGCTGGTGTACGGAAATGTGACTCCTGCGCTGGTAATCTCTTACCTGGTTCTCTTACCTGGTTGGGTTCCCATTGGTTGGAGAAAGAAAATCAAGGGGACAGGGTAAAAGGAAAGGAACCCTAGACTCTGAGACGCGCTGGTTCTTAAAGTATTAGTCAATTAACAAAGATAGGGCAGTTCCTAACCGGAAATTGTGCGCCTCCCAATTTGATTGGCAATGACATAGCCATTATTCATGAGAACAATTTGGAATAATTAACACAAATATAGCCTAGCCTATGGATTCGACTATCATGCAAAATCGTACAGACGGTCATGTAGACAGGATTGCAGCACACGCTTGAAGCACGAGGGATTGGGAGCACACACAGCGGTAGTTGGTAGTGAGTTCCACACAGTAGTACAACAAACGGGGAAAAAACTCTTCCTGACGTCAGTACGAGTGAATATCGGGAACACCTTGCAGTGACCTCTAGTTCTACTTTGGGGAGCAATGCCGAAAAGATCCTCAGGGGATAGGCAAGATTTCCCATTAAAAATCTTCCAGCACTGAATTAGGTCAGCACGCAGTAGCCTACCTTGCACAGAGTAAAGGTTCAGTGCCTTTAAACGATCAGCATAGCTTAGGTCACCTAACCCAGAGATGTGCTTAGTCCATTTCCTCCGTACGTTCTCCAAGAGACGCAAGTCTTCAAGGTAGCCAGTAAACCAGACGCATGAACAGTACTCTATGATGGGTCGGATATGAGTAGTGAGCAGGAAGAGCATGAATTCAGGGGATCGGCAGACAGTGGACTTCAGGAAACTTTGGGCTAAACCGCCTGCCTTGTGGGCAACAGTCTGGATGTGCTCATGGAATTTCAGATCTGTATCTATAGTGACTCCAAAGGTCAACGTGAGAAGTGGCCGGGTGGATTTGCAGTCCATTAAGGTAATACAGAGGAGGTGTAAGGTCAGCACATCGTTTAGAGAATCGGAGAACGGCACATTTCTTTGAGTTCATGTGTAGGCCCCAAGACGCTGCTGTGGTATGCAGCAGGTCAATATCTCTTTGGACATCTGCGGTGGAAGAGTGCGGCTGAGTGGGGGGCGAGGGTGGCCTGAAATTGACACATGCATACATCTTAAGGTCGTCTGCGAATATCTTGTAGGCACTTCGCAGTTGGGAGGTAACATTGTTAATGTAAATCAAAAACAGCAGTGGGCCAAGCACTGAGCCCTGGGAGACACCACTCAGTACGTTTCTGGGTTGGCTGAGATGGCCTTTCACGCATATATTATATTTCATTTTGCTATCAGTAAGGAAAGAAGAAATCCATTGCAACACATGTCTGTTAACTCCAATAAAGCCCAATTTAGCAATCAATAGGTCGTGGCATACAACATCAAAGGCTTTACTAAAATCAAACAGGATTACATCAGTTATGCCTCCCCTATCAGTATTGAGGGACACTTCATTGTAAACCAGCAGTAGTTGGTCCATAGTGGATCTCCCGGCTCTAAAGCCGTACTGATGGGGAGAGAGCAAGTGGTTAGTTTCAAGATAATTTCTGAGGTGTGAGCACACAATACGCTCCATTGTTTTACAACAAACTGATGTGAGACTTATAGGTCGGTAGTTAAGTGGGTCATACCGAGGACCCTTTTTGAATATGGGAATTACCAGTGATGATTTCCAGGTAGAGGGTACGCTCCCCTCCCGTAATGATTTACTATAAATTAAGTGCAATGGGTAGGCTAGATCCTCGCAACAGTTCTTCAACAGAAGTGGATGTATGCCATCTGGGCCCATGGCTGAGTTTCCATCCAGTTCAGCTAGGGCGGCACGGACGTCGTTGACAGAGATTGGTATATCGTTAAGCGAGCCATCAAAGAACTGATGGGGTGCTGGGTTGTCAGGAGTGTTCCTCGTGAACACAGAAACAAATGCTGCGGCGAATATTTCGGACATGGGTCCAGCTTGATCAGTGAGGTTTCCTGAATTGAGTTTAAGCGGTCCAACCGTCGGGCGACCAACTTTTTTGTTTCTTATATAAGAGTGGAGAAGCTTTGGCTTCTCTTTTGATTTAAGCATCAATCCTTTCTCGTACTCTACTTGGGACTGGATCGCAAAGTTTCGGTACTGTCGGTTTATGGCAGCAAAAGTAGCGTAGGCTGAGAGCGCTCCCGTGGAGCGTCTGCCGAGATACCCTCTGGCAACTTTGTACTTGCTCCAGGCACTTTGTCGTAGGTGAATAAGGGACGTAGGTGGTCTGGTTGACCAAGGAGGTTTCCGGTCGGCAGGAGGTTTCAGGGGAACGTTTTCCTCAATCAAGTCTGTGATCAGCGAGGCAAAATGGTTGAACGCTTCTTCTGAGTCGCGGTATGCTAGCTCATTGTCCCAGTCAATGGTTCCCAGACTGCGGCGGATGGCTCCGTAGCGGCCTCTATGCCAGGCTCTCATATGGCCAACAGTTGAAAAATCAGGATCGGGGTCAATTGCATTGGCGAAAACATAATACAAAATAGTGGCGCAGTGGTCGCATCCGGGGAGCGGTGGAATGACCTCCACAAGACCCACATGGTCGGCTTCTAATGTGAGCACCAAGTCGAGGATATTTCCGGATCTAGGGTAGGTAGGCTCAGATGCCCACTGGGTGAGGCCCAGTGAATTAAATACAAAAAAGAAACTTCTTTCCATTGGTGTGGCATGAAGGGATGGATTTTCTGAAGTCCAGTCTAGATTGGGCAAGTTAAAATCGCCAAGAACTATCACCTCTTTACCGACACAAAAGTCTGCAATGAATGTGGAGGTCAGTTCATCATTATCAGTAGAGTTAGATGGGGGTCTGTAAGCAAGCAAAATGTAAACATTGTAAGATATCAGATGGAATGTTAGGATGTTAGGAAGATGGGAAGTGATTTCGCCCAGCATGAGTCTCTCATTGACATACGCACACACTCCGTGCTTGGGTACTGAACCAGCGGCATCGTTGCGTATGATGTTGAAATGAGGCATGCAAACAAATGAGTCTGCTATGTGAGGGAGGAGGCGAGATTCAGTGATACACACAATATCTAAACGGAGCGATCTGATTGTGTCAGCAAGAATACTGTGCTTGGAAGCTAGGCCATTTAAGTTAATCTGGGCAATTTTGACGAGGGTCGAGTTAGGCAGAAAATCTAGTTTCCCGGGACAGGTGGGGCGGTTTGGGCACTGGCAGCCTGGGGAGCAGTCATGGGAGCTTCGGCTTGGGTGGTTGGGAGGGCTGCCGGCGTGGCCAGAGCAGCCAGGACTGCCTGGGGAGGGGATGGAGCACCTCCCTCAGCACCCCGCACCCCCGGACCATACTGGGCCCTACGAGCCTGCCGCCGTTGGAACATTTCAGACCTTTGAGCGAAAGTAAGGTCTCGTGAGATGAAAACAGAGTCATGGGCTGTTCCCCGAAGCAGCTTGGCCTTATCCAGAATTTGTTTGCGGAGGCCATCATCAGTCATTTTGACTGTAGATATGTGCATGCCCAGAGACTGGTGAGATTTCAGACAGGTCCACTCTAGTGCCAAGCTGTTCCTGGGACAGCTGGCCGAACTTTGTAGCAAAGTCAGTGGGAGAGTTGGCTTTCAGGCCTTTTACTATGATGGACTGACGACGTTTGTCACGTTCCTTCATCTCTCGCAACTCCTCACGGATGGCTGACCTGTACTCGGGTGCAGGCTGGTGGAAGACAGCCTGGGGTGGAGCGGCTGTAAGTTGGTTGGGTGCCTGAGGAGGGGCTTCAACTGGGGTCACTTGTCGGGAGGGCTGAGAGGCTAGGGCCCGGACCTGGGTAGTCAGTTCTTTCACAACACCGCAGATTCCCTTGATCTGCTGGAACAATTGCTTTACAGTTTCTGCAATGTGGGGTTCGGTGCTGCTGGAGGGAGAGTTACCTCCGGCAGTCACAAAGGTAATCCTGCACTGCATACAGGAGAATCTAATGCCGGCACCATTGTACCTGCCAATGGCTTCAATCAAATCCAGAGGGAGTCCAGAGCACATCTCGGTGTTATGGGCCCAAGTTGCACAGTCATCACACCCAATGGCATCATCTCCCACATCCAAGCAGCATGATCCACAGAGTTGGACTCCAGTTTGGGCATTCTGCATTGGGCCACTAGAGATACTGGCACTACGGCCTCTTCTACCTGACTGGCTAGCACGTGTACGAGGCATGCTGGATTAGGTCATGCAGCACAGACACAGCAACAATGATAGCATGCTCAAAGCAAACCAGAGAAGTGCAATCAGCGTGCAGGGCTGGGTAGGTAAGTGGTGGGTTAGGTGGTGTCAACAAATTGGCATGCAGGATGAGGACTTGACAGACTGGCAAGTACTACCAACCAAGCATGCAGTGGCTCATGCAGGTAGGCTTCATGCAGATGGAGTATCTTGATGGAGAGTCGTCGTGGCAATCTCACTTGGTTGTTCTATTACCCCGCTCAGTGTCACAACTGGGGTTGCAGCAGTTTACCCTACTTTTTCTACTGCATTTTACTACTCATACACAAACACTCGGTGTGTCCGACGTCACCACAGAGAGACGAAAACCCATATAGGTAGGGTAAACAACTGTATTGCTGGATGCATCCTAACACTATTTTGTATGTTTGCTTGCTCATAATTTTATGAAACTTTCACAATATTGACCTAATAATTATGTAAATCATCAAGAAAATCATCATCATCCTTTTAACTAAGTATCTCCCACTGAAATTCCCTAAAACCCTCGGATCTCCTGCCAAAATTGTCTAACCCCCCTTGGTTGCTCTCAGCGGCGAGATACAAATGAGCCAAAATTTCAGTGCAACTGGCCTGTTGTGCCAAATGCACCATAATTTGTTTGGCAATCTGCCAGTTACACTGAACATATTGACAGAAATGTTTTTTTTTCTCTCCAGTTTGGGTGTATTAGACCATCATTGTTCATGAAGATAGTATGTTCTAAAATGAAGCAACAGCATATGATTTTTAGGTAGCCTGTGAGGGTGTTAAACCAGCACCTTCAAATTTCATCTTGTGTTCTTTTGTTTCAGATTACCAGAAAGCATTGGGAGCCCGGCAACAACTTGATGGCCAAATGAATGAAAATGCTCTTGTCAAAGAGGTATGTTTATACCTAATATACAGTTTCCCTTTGATCAAAGGTTGACAATCACTTGTTTGCTTGTTATAACCAAGATTGTGATTATTTTTTTAACAAAGTTCACTGAGGATATCAAAAGGATAACATGTATTAATGCAACAATGACCAAATTCTGTTACTTTTGAAGACCTCAAATCATATGGGAAGTAAATGCGTTGGCAAGCAAATATTATTGAAGGGATTCTGTAAAGCCTGATATAAAATTAACATGGTAAATGTTTGGAAGTTAATTTCAGCTTTATGTAGTGCATGCATGTCCTTCAAGGACCTATAGTGCCTCACTTATGGCAGTTTTCCTTGTGTTGTAATTTTAATCATTTTTTATCAAGAAAACCAACTTGAGTTAAAATGTTTGTGCTGAAGGTTCTGCAAGCCAGTGATGGATATTAATGTTGTGTTCTGTGATAATGATCATCGTATGTTTCATTGTGTTGTATAGGAGATGTCTCTTTTCGAAGATGGAGCCCGAGTGTACAAGCTGATCGGCCCAGTGCTTGTGAAGCAAGACCCGGAAGAGGCCAGCCAGAACGTATCCAAGCGACTGGACTACATCAAGGGAGAACTGTAAGTTTGTGGAACAAGTGAACTTTTAGTGTGTTCAGGTTTGTATTCACTGGCACGCATATTTTTACACCACCATTTTCAGAATGTATTTATCTCCTAACAACCAGTGTCAGAAACGTGGCCCGTTTCTCCATTTTTCTGAACTTGGAAGTTTTATTCCGTGAAAACTTTGAATGTAAGCATTTTTTTAGTCTGGGCGTGCAAATGGCCGACGAGCATAAAAATAGACTGCGATTTGACTTTTCGAGCAATGGCCGGAACGTGACAGTGATGCGACACAAATTGTTAAAAACATATCATAAGACGGAACCTCCAAATTCCCAACATCCGAAATTTCTGCAGTGATTTAGGGAAGGAAAACTGGTACTTTTACAAAAATTAAACCAAAACTTTTTAAAACCTCCCATTTTTTTTAGTATTCAGGTTACAACCCCGCCACCGATACCATCGTCATCAGGGCCATGGATAACCCTGGGGCACTACAAACACGTTATGCAAAAGACGACAGTACTTTATACTGAGCCTTTAGCCCAGTTTCCCATATACGCATACGCAACGATACAAGGTACCTTTTTAGCATACGACCCGTGAGTCTCGGTCCCCACTGACGCCAAGACCATATCTATACAGGAAATACGAATGACAATTCATCAACATTCCACATCATAATATATGCACAATGCACATATTGGCATGTATGAAAATAAGATGTGTAGAAACGCGTACAAACAAGTACGCCAAAAATCCTGCTATACACATTAAAAAAATGTTCCGCCGCTGTCGAAAAATTTGTTCCGCGAACTTAGATCGTGGAACCACTTTTCTGACACTGCTAACAACACCTTTCTCATCGTGCCAATGTGTATCTTGAGCTGCGTCGATTAATTTATTTTTACAACTGTTGAAAAAATGAACTTGCTAGATCTATGGATCCAGTAAATTTGTTTCGAATCAATGCCCCTGTTTTGGTCTTTGAGCACCTAATGTTCAGGTCCTTGGTTGGCACGTCTGTGTTGCGTCTGTCTGCTGAAAACGCTGTCTCTGGTCTACCTGACGCCCTCCTCCGCCCCCGCTCAGGAAACGGCACGACGACCTGCTGAAGGACCTGGAGTCGAAGCAGGAGGCGAGCCGCGAGTCGGTGGGTAAGCTGCAGACGCAGCTGCGGCAGACGCAGAGCAAGGGCTAGCCGAGTCGCCGCCGCCGCCGCCGGACGGAGGATCTCTTTGTGATGACATATTGTGCCCTCCCCTGACTGCTCTGAGACTCACCCCCAATGGCCGCTCCGGGGGTATCGCGGGCTCAGCAGACGTGAAAATGATGGCGAAAACGTGTGACAGGAATACGACATTTTAATTCATGCCTCAGTTGAAAGCACACACAGTAATGAAATAATGGAAATGTATTAGCGGCTGTCCGAGTCATTTGTCGATAGTCAACAAAGAAGTCCGGCTTATGCCGTTTTTTTCACGGCATGAATTCAGAATTGTCCTTATCGTGACTAGTGAGCAGGTTTCATTTCTGATGTCCACGTGGCTGTGCCGTGCGGGGTGTGGAGTCGTGGACCCTGTGCGTGACTCGGTCTGCCGCCGACCCGCGCCGCTGCCCAGAGTGGAACTCACCCGTGTACGGCCGTGCTAACATTGTGCCGCATCTGGCTCACTGGCTGATACCTGAACACGTTCAGCTGTGATCTGGAGCGGTGCGGCTCTTTTCTGTTGTTTCCGTAAAGTGTTCGTCCCTTGGCAATTACTGATGTTAATTTTAACAGGCATTGATAATGCTAATACAGGCTATCAATCGAGGTGGGTTATTTACGAGTTCAGCGTTGGGCAGTGTTATAGAATGCGGAGCGTTAGGACTATGGCACGTTGCTTCAGCAATGATAACTGGCAAACGTGCGGCAGACTAGCAAATGTGCGGTAGTATATTGTTTCAGAGTACAAGTGGTAGGGGGATATCATCGCTGACCGATTCAGCCCTTTCAATATCCAAGCCAAAATAGTTTTGGCTACTTTGATCTTCATCTCTCTTTACGACGGGAGACGTAAGTGTAGTTGGACGGCTGATTAACCTCCATGGCTGACGGTTTGCTATATTAAATTCGCTTTACTACACAGCACGCCAAAAGTTAACATACGTGATTAAAATACGACACCGCGATACAGCAAATCGACATACTCAAATGTCATGCTGTCCAGCTGGATTTGATCGGCCAGTAGCCCCAGCAAGGAGCATTGCACACCTTATATTGCTCTGCAACTGCAGACAGTATGTAGATTCGGTTCATGCAACCTGTCACGCACAAGAGGGATCGCCACGATAGGCGAAACCCAGATGGTGGGCTGCGGGTACATTGTAAGTCATCAGTCGGGCGCACCGGACCGGCCGTCTTACCCATATAAGCCAACATTGCAAAGGCATCATTCGTCGTCAAACACAAGGTCAAATGGTCGTCTGATTCAGGTTCGGATGCGATGCTAAATTCGTACCGTACACAAATCTTTCATCTGTGTTGTTCACAGAACATTGGTCAGACAAATGTGTTCGCTATGCTTCTATGGGACTGCCAGCTATCCCAATGGGCAGTCCGAGGGTAACACATGAGATATATACGTAACAAAAGGACGGTTTTCAAATGCTACCTTCCTGTCAGACTACGTGACAGGTAAAACAGCACCCTTATTTTCCATTCCGAGAGATTCGCCGTTACGTGATGGCGGTCTTCTCTGTGGGGATAATGACGAGCCTACAACACAAATGTTAGTGAAATACTATGTGCCGGTCGATACAAACGCTACACTTCACGGCCTAACATAACCTCATCACAGCGCTGTGCCCCCGCGTGTCCTGACCGCCCCGACCGGTCACGGCCAGCTCGACCGCCCGCCGGCGTCAGGGCACCACCACGTTAGCCAGCGCGGAGAGGCCGGCCACCCGGTCCGTGAAGGTGCCCTCCTGACACACGGAGACGCCCAGACACTGGCTGAAGCAGCAGCGCTGTGGCCGCGGACAGTCGGCGCCGACGCTGCAGCCGCGCCGCCGCCGGCTCAGCGCCGCACAGTCCGGCTCCGCGCGACACTGACCCCCCTCCGTCACAGGGGTCACGGGCGGGTCGACCCGCTCCGCCGCCGCCACCGCCGCCGCCACCGCTGCCGGCCTCGGTCGGCTGGAGGAGAACAGGAAGGGCTGTGATGAAGCCGCGATGGGGCGGACGGCCTCCGACGGGCCCGTATCAGAAGCGGAGGGCGAGAACTTGAACGGAGCGCCGGTGTTCACCGTGTTCTGGGAGCTGCCCGGGAAGAAGAAGTGTGAGCCGGTGAGCGAGGCGACGGGGCTGACGCTGAGCGTTCCCCGGTCCGCCGAGTTGTCTGTGAAGATTACCGGCCGGCTGGTGGCGGCGCCGGACTGAGCCCCGCCATCCGGGGCTGCTGATACGGGGACGGCTGTGGGCGGCGGCGGCGGCGACGATGGCGGCGGGAAGGCCGTGTCCAGACGGTCTATGGCGGGAGCCGCCGCAGCCAGCGGCTGTACCGTGTGTGCCGGCGGCGTCAGCAGAGCGGCGATCGGTGTCGACTGATTGACACTGCTGAGACGAGACGGAACCCCCGGACGGGGCTCCGACACCACCACCGGCGGGCCTGCGGACACGGGGACGAGGGGCGTGAGGGCGGGCAGTGGACACGGGGCAGAGGGGTGTGAGGGCAGGCTGCGGACACGGGGCAGAGGGGTGTGAGGGCTGGCTGCGGACACGGGGCAGAGGGGCGTGAGGGCGGGCCTGCGGACACGGGGCAGAGGGGTGTGAGGGCGGGCTGCGGACACGGGGCAGAGGGGCGTGAGGGCGGGCTGTGGACACGGAGGACGTGAGGGCGGGGGCGGACAGTGAGCCCGAGTGATACACGCCGCGCAGGCCGGGGCGCCCTCTGGGAGGTAGTTGGAGCAGACGACACTAGGTGACAGCACCGCATGTACCCGGCCAAGCAGCAACTAGCTGCTAGCATCTATAACTATATAGTTAATATATGTAATATATAATATATACAAATAATAAGTGACTGGTATCAGGTTTGGCTGTACCACGCAGGATAGTCTTTGTGGATACTATGAACTGTCAGAATCACACGAGCATAGTCATTGGTCATCCTACGTCACTTATCAGTGGTTACTGCCAGCTCTCCGAACATCAATGTCACGTGGGCACTGTTGCGCCAGGCGAGTCATGCACCTTTGTATTTATGATTTGATCGATCTACGGATTATTGTGCATGCATATATGGGCTCACCGACTGCACTGGGAATATTTGCTCTTTAGATTGCGGTGTCTCGGTTGGGTCGTTGTTCTCCGTGTTGCGACTGAATTTCAAACATTGGCAACCAAACTCGTTCTATGACAATATCGGGAGCTGATTTCACTTCCTTAAGTGGAGAGAAAGGCTCACTCGGTCGATCGTAAAACAAACTGAGAGGTGGCTTACCTGTCGAGCTTGGATCGATGCCAAACGAGTGGATGACGTTTCCTGGGAAGAAGAAAATCCCGCGGTCTTCGCGGTCTAGTTCAACAGAGGATGAATCATCGTCTTGCTCGGAGGTAGACTGCGCACTCTTACCTTCAATTAATAAATTGTTTTCAGCTTCAGGAATTATAAGCTCATTTGCTGGGTCAAAGTACACTGATGTGTTTGAATCTTTGCTTTTTCCATTTGTTATTTCTACCCGCTCTGCGCCGTCTGTCGCCAGCTTCGGCTGTTTCCTATCCACAGTGTCCGCAGTTTGACCTCCCGCTGCCGTCTCGGGATCCTTAGACTGGTCAACTATTGCGAGCAAATTCGCGGAGCTGTCAGCAGCACTTTCCAAATCCTCCGTTCTAATGTCGATCTGATTATGATCAGTATGCACCTCATACGTCGGATTTTGATCAACAATCGATCCACCGTTACCGTCTGCGTCTCCCAGGACGGCTGGAGATCGCCGAGATCCAGATTTTATGTCAGCGCCATCTGCTCTGACATCCTGCGACCCGCCGTTGGTCTCGTACAAGTCCAGCACCTCACCGTCGCCGCGGACGATGTAAACGTACACCACATTGGGTCTAGCTTTGGCCAGAGGCAGGCTGGCGAGTTTCGTGCCGGTAGTCTCCACAGTCACACTGGCGGTCTCACCCCGGTCGACTACGCCGCTGTTCAGCGCGCTCAGGCCGGGCAGGTAGACAAAGTCGCGCCCCACCCGCAGCAGATCGGCCAGGTACTCGGGCTGCTGGTCAGACGGCGCGTCGAGCCGCCTCGCCTCTCTGGTCTCCGACTCGTCCAGCAGCTGAGGCCGCCTCGGCTCTCTGGTCTCCGACTCGTCCAGCAGCTGAGCCGAGGCGGTGACCGGCCACGGGCTCTGGATGTCCGTACCCCCGGACTTGTCGGACCGCACGGGGCCGCGGTAGACGAGCTCGTCCGGCCGCATCGCCCCGCCGTACACCGTGTCCTCGGCCTCCTCCGCCTCCGCGGGTCCGCCGACAGTCTGTACAGCGAGCCAGGGTCGGTCCCTGGCCGCGTCCCGGCCGTCCAGCGCCAGCCCCGGAGACCGCAGGCCGGCTCTGGCTGCCGAGTCCAGCAAGTTGTCGCTCCAGTCCGACGCCTCCGACTCTGTGTCCAGACGCCTGGCGTCGCCGGCAGAGGCGTGGTCGGCCAGGGCGTCTCCTCCAGACACGGCTGTCACCGCGCTGCGAGCGGCCCCGCCCCGCGGCGCGGTGGCCGCGTCTGGGTTGGCCGCCACTGCCGCCGGCGACCGCGGCCCGACCCTTGGCCGAAGCCCGCCCGGAGCGACGGCCTGGCGGGCCGCGGCCACCCGCTGCGCCTGCCGGGAGCGGTCGTCCGCCTGTGACAGGCGCACCCGCTGCAGGTACGCCTGCAGGCGGGCCATACCGCCGTCCGTCGGCGGAGGGACTGACGGAGGCGGTGACGGCAGCAGCGGCGGTGGTGGCGATGACAGCAGTACTGGTGGAGGCGGAGACGGCGACAGCGGTGCGAAGCGCTGGGACGCGGAGAAGATGAGTCGCTCCGGGGTGAAGATGAGGTGCTCCGGGGTAAAGATGAGCCGGCCTGAGGAGGGCCGGACCGGGCCGTCCCCGCCGGAGCGCCGGCTGGGGGAGAACACCAGCCGCTGCTGCCGCTGCTGCGGCGCGCCGGACGCCGCGCTCAGCAGCAGCAGCACGGCCACAGCGCAGCCGGCCGCCGCACGCATCTCCGGCCGCTACGCACCGCACGTAGCTTCACCGAACGGAGCCCAACTTCGACTGCTACGGCACCCGACAGCACCCACACCGCGCCGTATGAAGGTACCCTGACCGCGCCCCCGCGAGCCGATACCGCACTCGAGGACACAGACCGCACCGCACCACTATGTTCACTGTCTGTATGTCACTGTCACCTCAGCACTTACTCAACACTCTTCCCTGCTATCACTCACTCAACACTGTGCCGACCGGACAGAAAAGTCTGCTCTCTTGGCTGATCGCCAACACTTCACGCAGTCCGCCGAGACGGTTTGACAGGGCCCGTATCCTCCTGTGTTGTGCTGGGAGCGTTCGAACTGCGACGGCGCGGGTCACTAGTCCAGCGCGGCGAGTGAGCAGAGGGGCCGCGGGTTGTGCCGGCCGGGTCAGCGTCGGTCATGAACTGAACTGGGCTGCACCCGGAGAAACCGCCGGCGCACCGGCCGGCCGGGGTGGACGGCCGGGCGGCGTGGGCCTGGTCCGGGTACGGCCGAGAGCGCCCCGCACTTTCTCCCGCCCGCCGCAGCCGTGGCGTGTCGTAGTCACCGCCGCACCGGCCGTGCCCGGCCGTGCCCGGCCGTGCTCAGGAAGACGTGCTGGTCGCATTGGCCGCTAATCAGATGCGAGCTTTCCGAGCAGCGCCAGTCCGTATCAGATGAAGCGTACCTACAAATAGCTTACGAGAATCATGAATGGTCGACGCGCCTACGAATACATTTGACGCATTCTGAATTGTAGACTTATCCGGTTTATAGTCTTACCTCTGGTTTTGTCCCGCCCGATTCTAGTGCAGGCAGAGTATCGCTAGTCTATCGATAACGTTAGAAGTCAGAGGCCGATAAAGAACTTAAACTAACCTAACCTGCTCGGCCGTCCAATTGCCATCTCAGATGTGTTATGTTTTATGTCAGTGTTCGTCACGGGCCCACCTAACCCCCGGCCCGGCCCGGCCCAGGCCCATGGACACAAAGCCCAGGCCCGGCCAAATTCATAATATTGAGGCCCAGGCTCGGTCCGGCCCGTTCAGATTAAGCATATCATTATTTTAACAACATCATTATCCTAACATATTTACTTGTATACTATAAATGTGAAACAATGAACCAACTATGTAAAAAAAGCCACAGCCACAGCAGCAGTGTGTTGCTTTGTAAGTGAACTGCTGGTTAAAATATTTTTGAGCTCTGACCTGAGCTTGTGCGACGCGCGCATTACTTCAAAATTGTCAGGCCCAAGCCCATCCAGAGCCCAGTGATTTCATTAAAGTTGAGGCCCGGCCCAGGTCCAGCCCAGGCCCAGCCCATGGCCCATAGGACCAGGCCAGCCCATGGCGAACTCTGGTTTGAGTGTATTAAGTAACTTACAAAAAGAAGAAGAAGAAAAATATCTTCAAGAAACAAAATCAAGAACTATCTATAAATCATTTCATTGTTTTTTTGTTTGCGCAGTTGAAGCTGAAGAAGTATTTCCAGTGGGCAGGGACTTGTCTAAGGAAATTTGACTGGGGGGGGGGGGGACAGACTTTAGATGACTTATTTTCATTTCACCTGTTCTTATCCAAGAACTGTTGCACTTACTCTTGTTTTTTCATAGTCCATTGATATCGTTCCAAACGGCAGTAATATTCATAAAATAGATAGTTGTGCATTCAAACAATTATATTGAGATGATTGATAAGCAGCCAAATTATACATTGTTATTAACCCGCCATTGACTGGTGGGGGGGGGGGGGGGCGTTTAACGCGCCCCCTCCCCCCTCCCTACAGACGAACTTTCGTAATAGCTCAAAACCAATAGCGCTATGAACGTGAAACTTTAAGTACCTTTTCTCACATCACTTTTACGTCTTCTGTACAAAAATGGAGTAATTTCGTCGGGAAAAAATATTTGAGATATAACGAATTTAGTCACTCCACTACACAAGTTTGACGAAAAAATCAGCTAAAATTTAACAGACCGTACAAAGGTTTTTAGCTATTACGAAAGGTTTAGCAGGATATTTTGAGAAAAATGCAATCAAAAACCTCAAAAGATAAAAAATGGGAAGGGATTCAAAAATTTTATCTCGGAGTGACATTTTTGGTTTTTGAACGAACTTTCGTAATATATATATACGAAATCCACTCGTTTTTGGGAAGTATTTTTTTCCCCCATTTTATTTTTGGAAATGCCCACAAATTAAAAAAAATCAAAGATATTAAATAAAGTGAAAAGTGAACTATATTAGAGAAACACATATGGGCAATTCCTAAACAACATTTTACAACAATATCACAATTTTTGACTAACTTAGGTAATAGACCTATGGCTTCTTAAGTATGGGAAACTCGGGACGTTTTCTAAAATCCTATTTATGACCAGCTGCGAACAAATGAACGTCACCGCTGCATTTCTGCGGCAAAACTGGTCCAGAAACATGTTTTTTTATATTTATCAATTTCAAAATTTGACCTTAGTGACCTGACCTTGACCTGAGTTTGACACTCTTCGCTTAACATGCGATCTGGAGGGCCTCTGATAATTACACGCCCTGGAGGGGGGGGGGGGGATTTCGCCCCTCCCCCTATGATCTCGAAAACCACGCAACGTAGCGACAAGCGGAACACGGTGTTTTAGATAGCTCGAGACAAGCTATATCGAAAGTATATCGGTAGTTGTTTAGGTCAGGTCAATATTTAGGTCACCAGAGGCCATCAAAGGTCAGATTTGCCAGTTTTAGGACTTCGCTTAGAAAACCCCCAAATATCTCGGGAACTATGGTAGCTAGGAACAAACGGAAAAAATACAATCGAAAGCTCTTGAAAAATGCAATCCCAATTGATGTTCTCAGATTTGAGCTCAGGTCAATATTTTAGGCTCCAGACGTCCAGATGTCATCAAATATCAAAAAGGTTATTTTTTGACAAAACTGTTTTTCGCAAATAACTTGTTACCTAATAAAGACAAAACAATACGTTTGACGCCATCGTGTTTGTCTCGCCAAGGCACTTCGAATCATATTTATGTTGACCAGATTAGGTCAACTGAGAAATTTTACCTTAGGTTAAGGTCAAGTGGTGACCCAAGTAGGTCATGTTCCACATTGGGAGACGTGTCTCGACGAGACAAACACATTGGTACCGTTTTCACTTATCTATCTTCATTATGTCGATAGTTATTGACAAAAAGTGTTGACGGTCACGAAATTGACCTGACCTTAGGTCACAGATATAAGAAATCCGAGATAAACAAATTGTAGGTATCTATGACCTTATGAATCCTGAAAGTTTGAAACCGAGCGGCCTAAAACTGTGGCTGCGGTACTACCGCAAACGTTTTGGAGGTGGGGTCATCACGTGACCTGGTCTGGTGACCTGACCTGAGATGACCCGAGGTCAAGAAACCTTAGGGGTGGGCGGATTTTGCCCCCCCCTCCAGGGCGCGTGTTAATTGAAGTAAGGCGGTAAACTGACTATCACTATCGAATTATACGTGAAAAATAACCCATAAAATATATGTCGCATGACTTTCGTAGATATTTTGCACATTGTGACACTTCTATGACATTGACCTTGACTTTTCCCAACAATCTTACTTTGGCTCATGCGGGATGTATATTATACCTTTGAGAGCACTTTAGACATAAAGACATAAAAGAAAAGTGCAACAAAGAGCCTCTTGGGCCCATCCGAGGTTGCACCCCACCCCACCCCCCCCCCCCCCCCCTCCACCAGTCTCGCCCCTTCAAATCACCTTACTCTACCTGCATAAAAGAAGGCTAATCCCACGAGTATTTATGAACTAATCCCTTCTCTGTAAAGTATTTATCTAATCTAATTTTGAAGGAAGCAAGTGTCACTGCATTAGCGACATCCCCTGGTAGCTTATTCCAATGTCCTACAACCCTTCTACTGAAAAATGACTGTCGTAGCCTAGTCCTACTTTGTTTCATAATGAGTTTATGCTGATGACCTCTACCTCGATTTTCCCTATTGAACTCAAACATACCCTTTAAATATCCAGAATGCTGACTATTTACAAATTTGAAGACTTCAATTAGATCTCCTCTTAGCCTTCTATATCTAAGTGAAAACATACCCAATTTCTTTAATCTATCTTCATAAGGTAAACTACCAAGACAATTAACCATTTTTGTTGCCCTTTTTTGAACTCTTTCTAACAACCAGCAATCTTTCTCATATGTTGGAGACCAGGCTTGTACACAATACTCCAAATGTGGTCTAACGTATGCACAATACGGCTGTGGTATGACCTCACACTTTTTGGAGATAAGGTCACGTGACCTGGCCTGGTGACCTGACCTGAGATGACCCGAGGCAAAGCAAAATCAGACTATGTGGGTAATTGATGCCCAAACAGCGGTGCCAAATTTGGAGGCGCTGCGCACCGCAGTTTTTCGCTATTCAGGAAAAACCGGAGGGGGGGGGGGGGGGGGGAAATCACCCCCTGGCCGTGCGCGTTTTAACCCGCGACATACTGGGGGGGGGGTATTTTTTTGCGGTGGTAAAAACGGATTTTTGCTTAAAAGCAGCCAATGCTATGGTGAGCCAATGCGTCAATATATCAATTTGAAGCTCTCAGTAATGCGGTTTGAATGCATACATGGTCGCTTCTTAATTCGCCGTCAAACATACGCCAGAGGAGAAAGAAGTCGGACCTTAGTGTGTACCATATCAACTGCGTGGGGGGGGGGCGTACTTTGGGCAATGGCTCAAAATAGCCCGGCGAAACTGGCTCATATTACCCCACCCGCGACCAAATTTGGATAATCGCGCACGTGGCGAAAGCCTGCAGCTTTCTGCAAATCCCGACTGTCTTATATTAATGCTAACATATATGGCTACAGCATCACGAAACAAGACAAGATTTGTGCATTGCTCAACACAGAGCTAGCACGAGTTAAGAAACTTCTTCAAATTTTACTCTTGAGCATGAAAAACATCATTTTTCCAGCAGCTCACTTCCATATGTCTCTATTGCGGCAGCGATCCAACTGAAAGACTGTATGTAGTATTGCCACCGACTAACAGGCAAAAGATGGGAACGATTGACATTATAGAAGCGGATAAATCAGGGTGGCTCATCTTACCCCATAGGCTCAACTTACCCCATAGGCTCAACTTACCCCATAGGCTCAACTTACCCCATAGGCTCAACTTACCCCATAGGCTCAACTTACCCCACTTTCCCTTACTGGAGACTGCAGTAGCGCACACAACACTAACACCACGGGCGGGGACTGCAGTAACTCATGTGCACAAGTACTGGAGACTGCAGTAGCGCACACAACACCAACACCACGGGCAGGGACTGCAGTAGCTCACGTGCACAAGTACTGGAGACTGCAGTAGCGCACACAACACTAACACCACGGGCGGGGACTGCAGTAGCTCACACGACAGCAGCACCAAATACTGGAGACTGCAGTAGCGCACATAACACTAATACCACGGACAGGAGATTGCAGTAGCTCACACAACAGTAACACCAAGTACTGGAGACTTAACCCGCGAGTTACTGGGGTATATTTCATAACGCGACTTACTGGGGGGGGGGGCTATTTTTTGCCCCGCCCCCCCCCCTCGGATCTCCGGAACTACTGGACCGAATGTACAAATTCAAACGGAATTCGATAGCCCTGGAAAATTTATCGATGGAAACATAATATTGTTTACCTCGGGGACACCGATGACGTCACAGGTCAGGTCAAGTAAAAAATGTTTGACCGTGTCAAAAGGTCTCGATGGATGGAATTGTCGCGCAAAATTGCAGATATTAAACGCATAAGCAGTCGATAAATCGGTATGATCCGTGTGTCTGACACTTCTAAGTATCATTCTAAGCTGTCTATGACCTTGGGTCAGATCAAGGTCATCAGAGGTCACGAGGCCAAACTACAGATTACGGTCATTAGGCGTTGTAACACATGTTAATGAGTTTGTTTTTCGTCTAGAACGCGCAAAATGACCTTAGAACATTGTTTGTTCCATATAAATAGAAGTAAAAAGCAAACAAGGAAATTCGTTTTTTTATGCATAGTAATGCTGTGAGAGGTGGTCGATTTTTGCCATTTAAAGGTCATAAGTCAGTCATTTTTGAAGATATCGACCTCAAAATTGGTACACATATTCACCGAACACGTTTCGATCACATGTATTCCGTTTTTTTGATAATTCTGATTTTTTCTTGAAAATTTTGTAAAAACAAAACAAAAATGTATTTGGATTTCTCAAAACTTTGAATTTAAAACAAACTAAAAAATCCGAGATAGCAGTTTGATAGCCCGGTCTATTGTCAGAAATTTGATTTAAGACAATTGAGTTTATCCCAAATATCGTACCTTTAACAGCGTTTTCCGGAAACCATTATTTTGCAACAAAAACCGAAGAACATGACGTCATTTTGACGTCATTCCCGGTTGACCTATCATAATCTCATATTTTTCCTTTTGCCAACATGTGTAGAATGGATGTGAGAGAAGGTACTGCAAGTTTGGCGACGATACCGGTGTTCGTTTAGGAGTTATTGAAAAATAACGGGAGGGGGGGCAAAAATACCCCCCAGTAAGTCGCGGGTTAACACCACGGGCAGGAGACTGCAGTGGTTCAAATGACAGTAGCACCAAGTACTGGAGACTGCAGTAGCGCACACAACACCAACACCTCGGGCAGGAGACTGCAGTGGTTCCAACGACAGTAGCACCAAACACTGGAGACTGCAGTAGCGCACATAACACTAACACCACGTGCAGGAGACTGCAGTAGCTCACACGACAGTAGCACCAAGTACTGGAGACTGCAGTAGCGCAGCACACAACACTAACACCTCGGGGCAGGAGACTGCAGTAGCTCACACGACAGCAGCACCAAGTACTGGAGACTGCAGTGCGCACATAACACTAACACCACGGGCAGGAGACTGCAGTAGCGCACACGACAGTAGCACCAAACACTGGAGACTGCAGTAGCGCACATAACACCAACACCACGGGCGGGGACTGCAGTAGCTCACACGACAGTAGCACCAAGTACTGGAGACTGCAGTAGCGCACACAACACCAACACCACGGGCAGGAGACTGCAGCAGCTCACACGACAGTAGCACCAAACACTGGAGACTGCAGTAGCGCGCACAACACCAACACCACGGGCAGGAGACTGAAGTAGCTCACACAACACCAACACCACGGGCATAGACTGCAGTAGCACACACAACACCACGGGCAGGAGACTGCAGTACCTCACACGACAGCAGCACCAAGTACTGGAGACTGCAGTGCGCACACAACACCAACACCACGGGCATAGACTGCAGTAGCGCACACAACACCACGGGCAGGAGACTGCAGTAGCTCACACGACAGCAGCACCAAGTACTGGATACTGCAGTAGCGCACACAGCACTAACACCACGGGCAGGAGACTGCAGTAACGCACACAACACCACGGGCAGGAGACTGCAGTAGCTCACACGACAGTAGCACCACGTACTGGAGACTGCAGTAGCGCACACAACACTAACACCACGGGCAGGAGACTGCAGTAGCTCACACGACAGTAGCACCAAGTACTGGAGACTGCAGTAGCGCACATAACACTAACACCACGGGCGGGGACTGCAGTAGCGCACACAACACTAACACCACGGGCAGGAGACTGCAGTAGCGCACACAACACTAACACCACGGGCGGGGACTGCAGTAGCTCACACGACAGTAGCACCAAGTACTGGAGACTGCAGTAGCGCACATAATTCTAACACCACGGGCATAGACTGCAGTATCGCACACAACACTAACACCACGGGCAGGAGACTGCAGTAGCTCACACTAGTAGCACCAAGTACTGGAGACTTAACCCGCGAGTTACTGGGGTATATTTCATAACGCGACTTACTGGTGGGGGGGGGGCTATTTTTTACCCCCCCCCCCCCCTCGGATCTCCGGAACTACTAGACCGAATGTAAAAATTCAAGCGGCATTCGATAGCCCTGGGAAATTTATCGAGGGAAACATAATATTGTTTACCTCTGGGTCACGGATGACGTCACAGGTCAGGTCAAGTACAAAATGTTTGACCGTGTCAAAAGGTCTCGATGGATGGAATTGTCGCGCAAAATTGCGATATTAAACGCAGAAGTTGTCGATAAATCGGTATGATTCGTGTCTGACACTTCTAAGTACCTTTCTAAGCTGTTTATGACCTTCGGTCAGGTCAAGGTCATCCGAGGTCACGAGGTCAAACTACAGATTACGGTCATTAGGCGTTGTAACACATGTTTATGGGTTTGTTTTTCGTCTAGAATACGAAAAATGACATTAGAACATTGTTTGTTCCATAAAAATAGAAGTAAAAAGCAAAAACGGAAATGCCTTTTTTATGCATAGTAATGCTGTGGGAGGTGGTCGATTTTTGCCATTTAAAGGTCATAAGTCAGTCATTTTTGAAGATATCGACCTCAAATTTGGTACACATTCACCGAACACGTTTCGATCACATATATTCCGTTTTTTTATAATTCTGATTTTTCTTGAAAATTTTGTAAAAACAAAACAAAAATGTATTTGGATTTCTCAAAATGTTGAATAAAACAAACTAAAAAATCCGAGATAGCAGTTTGATAGCCCGGTCTATTGTCAGTAATTTGATTTAAGACAATTGAGTTTATCTCAAATATCGTACCTTTAACAGCGTTTTCCGGAAACCATTATTTTGGAACAAAAACCGAAGAACATGACGTCACTCTGACGTCATTCCCGGTTGACCTATCATAACCTCATATTTTTGCTTTTGACAACATGTATAGAATTGATGTGAGAGAAGGTACTGCAAGTTTGATGACGATACCGGTGTTCGTTTAGGAGTTATTGCAAAATAACGGGAGGGAAGGGGGCAAAAAATAGCCCCCCCCCCAACAAGTAGCGGGTTAACACCACGGGCAGGAGACTGCAGTGGTTCAAACGACAGTAGCACCAAGTACTGGAGACTGCAGTAGCGCACACAACACTAACACCACGGGCAGGAGACTGCAGTGGTTCAAACGACAGTAGCACCAAGTACTGGAGACTGCAGTAGCGCACACAACACTAACACCACGTGCAGGAGACTGCAGTGGTTCAAACGACAGTAGCACCAAACACTGGAGACTGCAGTAGCGCACATAACACTAACACCACGGCAGGAGACTACAGTAGCGCACACAACACCAACACCACGGGCGGGACTGCAGTAGCGCACACAACACTAACACACCACGGGCAGGAGACTGCAGTAGCTCACACGACAGTAGCACCAAGTACTGGAGACTACAGTAGCGCACACAACACTAACACCACGGGCATAGACTGCAGTAGCGCGCATAACACCAACACCACGGCAGGAGACTGCAGTAGCGCACATAACACCTCGGGCAGGAGACTGCAGTAGCTCACACAATAGTAACACCAAACGTCGGGGACTGCAATAGCGTGTACACAACAAACAAAAAACACAAGGCAAATCCAGAAATCACCAGAAATCGTCCAATCAACGGATGAAGTTAAAACGGATTGAAATTATTCCCGTCATTGTCAACCAGCCGGGTCTCATTCACGGTATGGTTCGCTGCTGTCCCGTTCCGCAACTGAGATGTAAGTTTGGGAGATATATTATTGTATGTTCTGGACTCCAGAACATACGAAATCCAGATACATATTTTACGCGACGTTTTAAAATACGAGGTCTCTACTTTATACCTAGCACACAATCTAGGCATGTCCTCGTAGTCCACTTCTAGAATATATTTAACATCCACACAACCTGTATCTCAGCTAAAGTATGGGGCGGCAGTGAGCCTGAATTGCCATCTGGATCCGTAGTTGAGACCATGACGGGAATAAGCCGAGTGTGTGGGAGTTGTCAGTGGGGTTCAAATACAAATAATGTTGTATGTCGGCGCAAGCTGCTCCTAAACCCGACAACGCATAATTGCAAAACTTGAATATGATAATTTTACGACATTAACGTTTTTGTATGTACATTTTTAGACACATCGACTGAGTAGTTGCAAAGAAATAAGCCTATGAAAACTATGACTATGGTCAGGTCGGGCCGATCATTCGTAGATTTTTACCCATAGTTGATGGAAGGCCTCGCGTCCGCTTGATAATAAGAAAACTCATACTAGTCATTAACCCTCGCTCCACGGGGACCTTTTCTCACCTTTGTCCTACGGGCGGGGGGGGGGGGGCTGACAGTCCCCTTGTTAACTTCCAAACCAAGCAACATAGAGCAATGCAGTAAGAACCGGCATGTTGCCTGTCATGAGAGGAATCTAACAGTATGCAATTTTTAGGGTTCATGTCAACGGGAGGCCTTCCAGGTCAAGTGAATGACCTAAGATGGATCACGTCCAAAAATAGCGATTTTGCTCTGTCCGTCGTCATACTTAAGTTATGTGTATAAAACGATTTGTTTGGCGTCAAAATGTTGGTCGTTGTATTAGATATCTGGCAATATATCGATTTTTAGGTCTGGGCCAGTTAACCCGCGAGTTACTGGGGGGGGGCTATTTTTTGCCCCCCCCCCTCCCGTTATTTTGCAATAACTCCTAAACGAACACCCGTATCGTCACCAAACTTGCAGTAACTTCTCTTACATCAATTATACACATGTTGGCAAAATTAAAAATATAAGGCTATGATAGGTCAATCGGGAATGACGTCAGAGTGACGTCATGTTCTTCGGTTTTTGTTCCAAAATAATGGTTTGCGGAAAACGCTGTCAAAGGTACGATGTTTGAGAAAAACTAAATTGCATTCAATCAAATTACTGACAATAGACCGGGCTATCAAACTGCTATCTCGGATTTTTGAGGTTTTTTTTAATTCAAAATTTTGAGAAATCCAAAGACATTTTTTTTTAAAACAAAATTTTCAAGAAAAAATAAGAATTATCCAAAAACCGGAATATATATGATCGAGACGTATGCGGTGAATATGTGTACCAAATTTAAAGTAGATATCTTTAAAAATAACCGAGATATGACCTTTAAATGACAAAAATCGACCACTTCTCACAGCATTAGTATGACAAAAAACGCATTTCCATTTTTGCTTTTTACTTCTATTTATATGGAACAAACAATGTTCTAAGGTCATTTTTCGCGTTCTAGACGAAAAACAAACCCATAAACATGTGTTACAACGCCTAATGACCGTAATCTGCAGTTTGACCTCGTGACCTCGGATGACCTTGACCTGACCCAAGGTCATGAACAGCTTAGAAAGGTACTTAGAATTGTCAGACACACGAATCATACCGATTTATCAACGGCTTATGCGTTTAATATCGCAATTTTGCGCGACAATTCCATCCATAGAGACCTTTTGACACGGTCAAACATTTTGTACTTGACCTGACCTGTGACGTCATCAGTGACCCCGAGGTCAACAATATTATGTTTCCCTCGATAAATTTCCCAGGGCTATCAAATGCCGTTTTAATTTTTACATTTGGTCCAGTAGTTTCGGAGATCAGAGGGGGGGGGGGGGGCAAAAAATAGCCCCCCCCCCTAGTAAGTCGCGTTATGAAATATACCCCAGTAACTCGCGGGTTAATTACCTCTTGAGTCACGGAACGATTCACCATAGATGAGGATTGCTATGTGATTTGCATTACAGCACATGTACAGGGCGCTTAGTATAACTTCCGAACGGAGAGAGATAGAGAGACACCGTCAAAGTAACGTGTTTCCTGTCATAAGGAAAATCCAAAGGCATCCCATTTTGAGTATCTAGGTCAACTGGTGACCTTTGGGGTCAGGTCAATGACCCTTTGGGGGTCTGACATGACCTTGAGAAAAAGGTCACGATCTAATATTCGTATACACTTCAAATTTAGATAGGATTCGTATAATTGTTGGGAACTCAGCTACTGAAAATTTCAGCAAGATTTCAATTTCAGCATGTGTAAAAAGTTATTCAATAAAAACATCAGGGGTGGGGGGTTGTCAGCCCCCCCCCCCGTAGGGCGAGAGGCAATAGAACCTAAGAACATGTGTGCAAAATCATTATTATGCAATATTTTCGGTGTCAAACAGCACATCATATATGCTACCACCCCTTTACCGCCCGTCTTACCGGCTAACGTTCCGACCGTTACCAGCGATGTCCACTTTGCCGGCACGCAGGCCAATATATTTTGTCAGAATACATATATTTGGTAACATTCGAGCCATGCAATTCAGTGTTAGACCGACAAACACCTTCACGTTTTAAGTCAGTACCTACTCAGTTGATAAAGGAAAGACTTAATGATCTAATCGATCAGACGAAAATGAGTTAGTCGGTCACTCCTAGTTATCCAAATATATAGACCATTAAGGCGCCGTAGATGGCGATGAACGAGCGAGGGCGACCGAAATGTATGGTGAATTTCAACTCGATCGGGCAAGTAGGTTCTGAGATACAAAAAAGGGAGAGCATGTGCGCAGGTGCAGAGGCATCCCACCTCTGACTTGTGGGAAGGGGCGGCTAATAGGAGCCTAACCGCACACCAAATTTGAACACAATCGGCTCAGCCGTTCCTGAGACATATAATAGGGGTGAGCACGTGCACACGTACAGAGGCACACCACCCATGACTTGTGAAAAGGAGGCGGCTGAGGCCCTAACCACACACCAACCACTACCCTAACCACACACCAAATTAGAACACAATCAGCTCAGCCGTTCCTGAGATACATAATACACGTGCCGTGCCGTGCACGTGCAGAAGCACCCCACCCCCGACTTGTGGGAAACTGGCGGATGAGAGGTCCCTAACCACACACCAAATTTGAACACAATCGGCTCAGCGGTTCCTGAGATATAGAATAGGTGTGTGCACGTGCGCAAGTGCAGATTCACCCCACCCCTGAGTTGTGTGGAAGTGGCGGCTGAGGGGTCCCTAACCAAACACGAAATTTGCACACAATCTGCCCAGCCGCTGTGAAGTTATTGCGGGAAAACACTTTTCAACACCCCTCACGCGGCACGAGCCACGCGCAGTGGTAGTCACCCATATGAGTCGGTACTGGTCTTACACAGGGTAGGTTCGATGGGGCTGCTCAGCAAAGAAGTCCGTTTGTCAATCGGACGTGCGGTTGCAGAGATATGAGCTTCTCAAAACCGTCGCCACGGGTCGGGTCGGGCCGGGCCGCTCATAATCAGATTTTCCCCCCATAAACCACGGAAGGACGTGCGAGCGCTTCGCGCTCGCTCGTAACCACGGAAGGACGAGGGAGCGCTTCGCGCTCACTCGTAATAATACCTACTGGTCATAGGCGTACCCAAAGGGAGAGGGGGGGGGGGGGGGGCAAACGGGGCAATTGCCCCCCCCCCCCCTGAAGGTCCGTACGTGCCCCCTTGGCCGTATGTGCCCTTTGGAAATAGGGCCCGAGGGGCCCTATTTCGTGAGAAAAAATGAATGATTTTTTTTTTTACTTTTTAAAGTTTTGTTGTTGAAAATATGTCCCTCTAAGATATAGTGGGCCAAATCCGATGAGTTTTTTTTGGTGGGGGTACCTTATGCTCCCTGATAAAAAATTGCGCCCTCCCGGATCCAGGAGGGGGCATTTTTTGTATATGGGGAAGGGCACTCGAGTGAATCCTGGGTGCGCCACTGCTACTGGTAGAGCTGCCTAGTCTAGATATCCTCTGCCTTCTCAGCTGTCTAGTCTAGATAATTTATACGGATTACTCGTCGGCTTTTACTAGCGTCAACCATTATCTGCTTCTGCATAAGCTGCAAAAGTCCTACCATTTGTCTGTTGCCCTCAGCTGGTTCCGGTCTGCGGGAGAGAGCAGTGTGTGCTCAACGGGAAGCGTTCCGACTGGGCACCTGTGAGATCTGGCGTCCCCGAGGGGAGCATCTGTGGACCGATCTTGTTTGTTTTATTTTGCAACGACGTGCCCTCTCACATTAGTTCTACTTGCCTGATGTATGCTGATGTGAAACTGTACCGACGGATCCGATCTCCTGGTGACGTGTTAACTCTTCAAACTGACCTGGATAGACTCTGCTGGTGGTCAGCTGCGTGGAAATTATCCTTAAACCCATCCAAATGTAAAACAATCACTTTTACTCTCCGTAAAAAGCCCATAGAATCGTCCTACTCCGTCAACAGCATCACCCTCGAGCGTGTGACCGAAATGCGTGATTTAGGCATCCTGTTCGACTCGAAATTGACCTTTGGCCCCACATTGACAGCGCGGTTGGCAAAGCAAACCGTGCCCTGGACATGTACTTGCGGTCCCACCAGACCTATCGAGCCCCAGCCGGCCACCAGAGGTTTTCGCCGGGCCCGATCGTGGCCGGTTTCAATGCCCATATTCGGTCAGTCATGGAGTTTGGTAGCGTGATATGGGGTGGCGCAGCAAAGACTCATATTTTGATATTGGAACGAATCCAGCACAAATTCCCCATGTGGCTGGCCACACACTCGAGCAACCCATTCACGTATCTTGACTGTGCTGCTTTATTAGTTCATTTTGGCGTCTTACGCATTGGTCATCGACCTGTGCTTAATGACCTGAACTACCTGCACAATGTGTTTTCGGGTCTGATTGATTCCGACGAAATTCTTGCAATGTTTTCGCTCGCTGTGCCAACAAGAACCCGCTCGCGTCCGGTGCTGCACGTCCCTGCAGCCAGGGTAGACACAATTAAGAATGGAATGTTTTGTCGCTTGCCACGACCCGCGAACCAGCTCTGTGAGAAGCTGCCCTCCACTAATTTGTTCGGGGCAAAACTAGTCTTTACAAGGCAGGCGAATGTGTTTGTGGCTAGCATGTGATTGATGTGTTGGCTCTCGTTTTATATTGCGACTGTGTATTTATATTTGTTTAGCTAATTAGGAAATGTTATATGACACCGTCCGTAATTGGGTCTGCCTATTGACGGTTTGAACAGAATACAGAATGTCCACTGCCTAGTCTAGATATCCTCCGCCTAATCGCATATCCCCGCCGATCACTCGGATAGCGCCGCCAGTCAGGCACTACGTTCATAATAAGACCACCATCGCCAATTTCTACACCATCGCGACATAAGACCACCATGGCCAATTTCTCTAAACTCGTTTCCCTTGCGTGCCGCGGGGGCGGAGTGAAAACGAGACACACGACCGTTAGACTACCGGGACGGGCAGGGGGCGGAGACCGGATGGCGTGCTGCCCGGTGTGGGGGCGGATAACGGATGACATGCTGCCCGGTGTGGGGGCGGAGACACCTCACTAACTGAGCACCGCTGTCTGTCTACTGGGTGTCGACTGCGCTCGTGAAGACGTCCCTGCATATCCACCACCGGGAGACGGCGTTACATGATAAACTGTGACTTCCAAACACGACTTTCAGATCAGATGACTTTGTCTAGAGCCGAAATGATGAGTGTAGCCCGAATGTGGCCCACTCAACCTTCACTCAACTTTAGGGAACATGTTTACGGAATCAACACACTGATCGTAGGTATCACGTCTCCTTCGAGGCGGTGCGGCAGCTTCTGGAGAGTGATCATTTATCAACCCTCTTGACGCCGACCTATCGTTCACAGCACGACACACATCTCTCATCCACGCCATGAACTCCGCACACGTCACTCGTCAGTAACCACACGCCCCGATAGCCGCATCCCCCGCTGCGACACACCATCCGTTCTGGGGTGGTGACCGGCGGATCCGCCCGCGACTCCGCGGCGCCACTCTCTCCGCCGCCCCCGCCCGCTGACGTCACTCGCATGGCAGGTGACGTCACCGCTCATTGATTGAGTGTGTTACCCAAGTCCCACGGTGCGCAATATCCAGTTTTGTGTGCGCTTAGCGGAAACCACTGGCAGCGTTCAGGATTGTGTCCTTCCATAAATGTAGTCGAAACATACGGCGTATATACGCTTTCAACATCCAGTTGAAGTCTCGAGTCGTGTGTCTCAACCAAGCAAAAGTGAACGGTAGACCCATATTAACACACAAGCGACTGGCTTCTCAGTCGCTCTTGGAAGGAAAAATGGGAGATAGTTGTCAGCGAAAGTACAATTACTATTTTTTTACAGTTTTGCGTGGCAGGTGCAGCTGCATTGTTGTGACGTGCTAGAAGTTCTATGGAGTTTCATTTGTACAGTTTTGAGATCGCCGCCAGAAGAGTACCGTTTATTCCCTCAGTCGATGGTGTGTCAACACTGCACTGCTGAAGTCATCCGATGTCTTGCAGATCCCCTTCTTATCCCCCGGAGCCACATCGGAGTGACAGTTGTCCCTGATCTGCGATCTGCACTGCCTTTTCAGCAGAATGTACGCAACAATGTTATGACCACATCTCGGGAGATGACGAAACCGCTCATCGTCCGAGTCTGACAGGAGTGGCGGAGAACTCCGCTTTCCTGGCGAGCCATGCGCCAAATACGGAGTCCTTTCTGCCCGCTCAACGTCAAGTTGCAACGTCGTCCAGTGCCAGATAGCATGACAAAATCATACGAGCATAACCCGCACCAGTCACCAGTCGGCTGTTTAGGAAGCTGGGCGGTCACGTCCTCCTCAGTACAGAGACATACTCACGTCTGACGTCCAGGCAACAAGACGTGTGCCACCAACACAAACGGCCACATCCAGTCGGCACAGTCAGTCAGTCACACTCACAACAAGTGTATAAGCGTCCAGACAAATATGGCATGTAATGAATACGAGACACAACACATTGTGTACAAATGCGTTTAGTTTTATCCACTTCTTCGCCACCTTTCTTTGATGAAAATGCATACATAAAGGAGTTGTGTGTGTGTGTGGGTACACTTCTGTGTTACACACTTTACACATTAACACATTTGTAATTTGTATTCGCATTAATGAAACGTGTTGATGAGGCAGATAAGAAAAAAACCACGTACACCTGTGTGTTGTGTACGTTATTCACTGCATGTCGTACAGAGATGTCTTTGTACTTTACACCACCCCATACCACTGTAGTGGTCACCACTTATGAAGCTCAGTTCATTCCGTCACTCCCCGCCTCCCGTGCCCGGTCCTCTCGCACCGTCACTCCTCGTCGTCCAGGCTCTGCAGCAGACTCCGCGCGCGCCGGTACGCCCGTTTGGAGGGCTTGTCGCGCCCGATGGCTTCGCGGACCTGCTCGCGGGTCTGTCCCTCGGCCCGCAGCGACGGCCACCGGTCCCTGGCCTCGACCACGGCGCGCGTCTCCTCCGTGAGCCGGCGGCGGGCGGCGCCGCGCACCGACACCGCGTACTCCAGTATCAGCGGAAAGTCGGCCTTACTGATCTGTCGGCCCATAACAGAAGGGGGGGGGGGTATCGGGTCAGACCGACACTGCGTACAGATGCTGCATCTCGGATCGATCCAGCCCACCGATCCGTCATGGCGTCCGTCTCACTGATCACAGCTATACCCGGATTAAATACGATACATGCTGAATGCAATATTCTGATTTTATTGTACATTTGGTGTACATGTGGACCCCGAGGAGAAACAGGAATCGGATCCTGTATTCAGCTCCAGGCGACCCAGCGAAACACGGCTAGAGATCACGTAACTTCTATTGTTCTGTGCTATCTGGGCTCAAACTAATTTACTCGGAAAGACTTCCAACAAGGCAACATACTCATCATGGTCTCCAATTGCTCATGTTGGAAAATACAATTACTCAATTTGTATGGATCTTCATTTCAAAGCTGGTAAAGTCGATTGTTTATATTTTGAATCGCTCACCGTCACCCATGTCGGAAACTGAAGGATCAGAACTTCTGATATCAGTTGAAAAATTTAACTCATACTTTTGCAAATGATAGATTTTAAAAAATCCACGTTTTTTGCCTTATATTTAACAAAATGTGCAGAATATACAAATCGAATAAGCTGATAAAGTTACGAATGAAAAAATAAGTTACGGATAAGCTGCAACCGACGCAGAGTTATGATTTTTGGACGTCCTCCGTACTGTTACACGGATGGACCAAAGTTCCGTGACCTCTAACCGTTCCCGCCAGGGTCGCATGGGACTGGGAGCATATCCTCGCTTATTTCGCTAAAAGGTACCTAAATGTACACCACAATTAATAACAGGGTTGGAAAAAGCCAGCTGAAATTTAATTTATGTCAGCCAGTGGCTTTTATTAATTTAACCCGGTTTAAACCGGCTTAAATTAATACAAGCCGGCTTAAATTCAGCATCAATTTAAGAGTCACTGAGTTCAGAATATGTCGTTGACAGTCAACACATGTACTAAAGTAGATACAATTCCACTGATTTATACACCGATGCTATAGTCTGTTCCATTTAACTACTTATCGTTGGCGTTACGGCTAAATTACGCGTTCTGACCACTTTTTCGGCAGAGCGTTGTTCCTGGCCTTGGCTTTGAGCATAATGTAGGAAAATATCTTATTTTCATACAAATTTATTTCATATCAACCCATACAATAAGACTGTACCTAAATACAAATTTAGGTTATTGCTTGAATCGGAAAGATTTCGAGACATGATAGTAGTGTGTACAGAACTGAAGGCCTTACTCATTGAGAGCAACAGCTAGAAAAAACAAGACGTTAGTGTTTTGTTTATCACACACAAGGAAGGAACTGACTATTAACTTGTGCTTTGACGATGAGGGTGGCAGTTGGCTGGGAAGCTGAGGAATTGGTTTGTGATTGCCGTATCTGATGACCAGAACAAAATAATGCATTTTTAAGATTTTTTTTAAAGATAACTTTTGTCCAGATAAATTATTGGCGGTTGTAAAGCGAGCAATATTCTGAGCTTGATTTGCACTTTGGAGATTGATCGTTGAATGTAAATAATTTACTACCTACCCAATGTTATCATGTAAAAATGTTATTTGCTTTTATGGCAAGCTAACGTAAATGGCTTGTATTGTTTGGTGCGCACTGGTTCAAACCAGGGTGGCTTAAATTAATGTATGCCAGCTGGTTTAAAACATGGTTTAAACCATGGTTTAAACCATGGTTTAAACCAGGCCCTAGCTTACATTTACTAACCCTGATTAAGAAATTAGGCCGTTCTGGCACGCAGGTAATCGATTTGAGGTGAAATGCACGCACGTGCAAACGAGTTTGGAATTCAGTACTGACCTTGGAATCATCTAGTATATTTTGCAGGATCCACGATTGCACCAAAGTCTGGAATTTCCAATTAGACTTATCTTCTTTCCACTGTTGAACATAGCCAATGGCATATTCAGGAGAAGTTTTCTTTGCGGAAGCAAGAGACTGCTCCGCGATTTCCCCGGGCTTGTTCTTCTTCACCCTGTTTTTCCGCTTTTCTCGTTTGATAGCCTTGTTCGCTTCTGCAATCTTCTTTTGTTTTTCTTTCTGAAAGTCATTTTGTTTTTTAATCAAACTGTCAGAGACCGCCTCAGCGCCGGTGAAAGGCTTTGTGTCATCGGCCATATCAGCTTCTGCCGAGACCTTCATGGTCTTTGCGGGAGAATCTTCTTTCATGTCTGTAGCTGGTGCGACCTTCCTCCGCTTTTTAGTTTTCTTTTCCTCCATTCTTTTTCGGTCGAATTTGCAATCTCTCAGAATCAGAAGTCAGTCGTGCCGATACTTAACGTCCTTAAAACAGATCTGCAAAAAGAAACGAACTATATAACATAGACAAGAAACCATAGGTACTGTGATACAGGAGCGTCGCCACCGGGGGGGGGGGGGGGGGGGGGGGGCAGGATCGCTCCGACTCCCCAGATTAGCAGGATTTCAACATTATCCCTATGGTAGTGGGGGCGGGGCAACCACCTGGCTGCCCCCTAAAATATTTGTGGCGATGCTCCCGCTATGATAGAAATTTGGCACGGCCGGATATCATGGTGGTACGGCCGGATATCATGGTGGTACGGCCGGATATCATGGTGGTACGGCCGGATATGAAATAAACACGACGTCGCACGGCCGATAACAGTGTTGACCGCGACAGCATCCGGATAAAACAGTTCGACACTATTTTAAACCGCGCCGTGCCGCTACCCTGAGGTTTCGCTGTTTGACTCAAAACCGTAATAGCC